>QOVD01009536.1:3174-22823 GCA_003521225.1 Tuber microsphaerosporum | reverse complement strand
AACACCACTCTGGGTCGCTTCCTACAATGGGGATGAGGGGATGGTGAAACTACTGCTTGCTCAGAACAATGCCAATCCCAACGAGCCAAACAAAGACGGCGAAACCCCACTCTGGCGTGCTTCTTACGAAGGGCATGAGGGGGTGGTGGAACTACTGCTCACACGGAATGATGTCAATCCCGACAAGCAAGACAATCATGGCCGAACACCGCTCCGCATCGCCTCTATCCGCCGGCATGCGGGCATTGTAGCACTCCTCCAGTCTCTAGCAACCCCGGCCTCTCCTCATTAGTTTCAAAAGGTCATTTACCCGCACTCCCCTCGGCCCACCTGCGTGCATCCTTTCACAATAGTTTCCAATACACAACACCCCTGATAAGCATAGCTCCCTTCCTCTCTCCGAACCTCTTTACCATTATCTAGTATATCCGCCGCCATCCTTCAGGCACTCACATTTCCTTTTTCTTTCTTCCGTTCCCCTAATCTCTAATCGTTGGACTCATTTTGTATGTACTCGTCGTAGGAAAACGTTATATTCGGTACTATAATATGCGCGTTTAGTATTTTCTAATCTTCGGATTCATGTTTTGGTACATTGGGGTGTGTCGGGATGCTCTGGGTCATTGCTTGATATTCTACCGCTTCGAAAGTGCTTGTTTTTCCATGCTTATAAATTATCTTTCTTATCCGGTATTAGACTTCATTTTCCCGTATTCATTTCACTAGAATCCAAACCTTGCATTCTCACCAACTCTGGCTAACCTGAGCGCATAAACATGAAGGAGAGAACCGTAGGAAAATCATACTAACACTTTAGGGCAGGGGTTCGAGCTTGACTTGCTTCCTATATGGTGCCAAAGCCTCCGTAGATTTCCTTAGCTTGTAGAGAGATCTTGTACACAGAGCTGAAGATTTCTCTTTTTATCTAAACGGTATTTATACACACATGCCCCCCCCCGGAATATTGTAGCGCGAAAGAAGATATTCTGAGTAGAAAAGCCCTCAGCAGCCGAGTGATCGGCTTTGTATGATATACGAAGGAAGTGCTTAACTAACCTAGCCCATTCCAGACATGGACTATTTCGGGTCTATAAGAGGGCAAGAAGTAGGAAATATCGTAGGTTTGTTGATTCTTCACGAGTAGTTACCACATTTCATGTATGTAGTACCCCCAATAGTTCGGGGGGGGCTACCAAGAGCCCAGAACCGGATGGGACGGCTATCTGTAGTCCAGCCAGGGCGACAGGGGATGGCGGACGACGGAAGGGGATGGTGGGGGACGGTGGGAAACAGTGGGAACGCTGGGGGCGGCCCGAGTGATGTCTTATGATGCTGTAATGGTTGATTCGGGGGTGTATGATTTCAACTTGGGCTAGTACCGGAGGTTTAAGCGCTAGAACTATAGTTCCCTACAGTCCGCCCGGTCCTCGCCTTCACGGGCGTAGTCCGGCCTAGCACCCCCAAAAAGACGGGCTATGAGCCGGAGCCCGTCCCGTCCTACCCCGAAGACGGACGGACTGGACGGCTGGGAACACTGGGGTCGATTAACGGACTGCGATGGAGATGGAAGTGGGGGAGTGAAGTGAGGAGGTATGATCAGTGAGAAATTGGTCGTTCCGGTCAGGGGAGGGAGAGGTCAGTTGTGGGGAGTAGGAAATGGGTTTCTTCTTTTCTTTTATTATCAAGAGCAGCAAGGTTGGAATTGTGGTAGGCAGCAGATCCAAATCACATCTATCATTTACACTTTTTCCACTCGCTATAGGAACTACCAAGGTGCTGCAGTTGACCTGCCTCTTGTGTTTCAGGAGTCCAGGCACTTGCTCCTAAGGGAGAAGGTTTGCCTCAATTAGTTTATATTCACTGGTAAAATTGGGGCTAACATAGCTGACTCAAATCCAATGACTTAATTTACAACTTCACAGAAGATAAAGAACAAAACCGACGATCTCTAGTGTTAGTAGGATGTGATGGTTAACGTACAGAAGGAGGGGCAGTGTCTAAGGACTAAGAATGCTATAGAGGAGGATGGCGGAGAGTGCTGCCAGCCCTACAAAAACCCGAAGATAAAAGCCAAAACCTGTGATTCGATTAGGTCGATAGTGCTTTCTTCCTTCTACCCTGTCCACTTCCGCTGTGACAATAATGAGGCATATCTAGAAGTCCTAAAGAACATGTGCGGTACAGGGAACCTAAAAAGGGCTAAAGCAGATTCAACCAAATCTTTTTATCCCTGAGAGCAGAGTAGAGAGACCGCTGCTTTTCTCGCACACCACTGTCCGCAATCTCCGTTGGAAGTCTTTGATGCTACTCCATATGCGCAGCATACCGTGCTCACAAAAATGTCAGCTGACCAAAAGGACCTTACCATATCCCTTTATCGTTCAGACAAAGGCTTCGGATATGCGCTTGGGATCGATGTAGCACCGGGAACAATCTAGGCAAGAAAGAGTCAGATGCGCAGGGAGTTGGATGCCCGGCCTGGAGGTTATGAACCGTAGGAGTGCTTCGCGAAGTATGTCTTTCTCTTGTTAGCAAGGAAATACACAAAAGCAGGAATGGGGGACATAGGGGAGGAAAGTGGATATGTGTCTTGATTGATGGAAGCATCGGAGGATTGCGAATCACCGGTGCCTTGTGATGTGATTGATAGCATGATCTTTACGCTTCAAGAATAATGGCAACATATCTGTAACTCATTATCTCTCGCATAAAAGACACAAAAGAATAATCTAGAAGTCGGAGAAGGATGTAGGAGTTGGAAGCGAAAGGAAGAGACGTGGGGGAGGAGAATAGAAGAGGGGGAGAAATCAAGAGACGAAAAGAGAAAGGAAGCGAGAGGAAGAGAATGGAATGGAAGAGAAGGGATTAGGTGGAGAGAGAAGGTGCGGGGGACGCCCTGGCATTATACTATACAGGCTGGAAAAGAGGTGCAATTAAGCCTTTAACCCTAACAAAATTAAAATTAAAAAATTAAAAAAACTCCCCTATCATCACTTCAACATCTACCAGTTTTTTTCGCAGTCAATCTTATACCTAGACGTCCCCCGTTGCATCGATAGAGGTGTTGTGTCACCCGCGTTGGTAAAGTTCTCATACCCCCCCCTTGCACCTCAAGAGAAATACCTATTTACAACAGGACAGCAAGAGCCCTTTTGATAACTGTTTTGCGGATATGTCTCCAGGGGCATAGTAAACCCTTATCACAATTTATCCTACCGGATAATGGAGAGAGAGGGTTAGCGAAGCTTTTCCAATTGCTCGTGGTACCGGCACTCAGGAATGAGTTCTTTTTTTTCTTTTTTTTTAATGCAATCTCTTCTCTTCCGGCATTCTGTGGGGTATACGGAGGTACAGCTCCTAAGTTTTGCATGTTCCACAGGAGGTAAAGGCAGCAAACCTCGCTTGTGGAACATACAAAATTTAGGCGCTGTACCTCCGTAGACTACTAGTGCCTCGTCTGCCCAACCTCTAAGTGCACATCAGGCAACCCCCGTCTTGGTTATCTCTTAGTCAGCAAAGACTAAGCGAGAATATCTAGTCCGACACCCCACCCCACCACTGTGGAAAATCACATATGACAGAGTGTGATACCTACCGGTGTGTAAGCGGAGCGGCCTGGTCTTGAATACGGTCCTGAGTCCCTTATCTTGCGGTAAAATTGGTAACGTCTCGGGTTTCGCTTGCCGACCAGGTATGGTAACCCAGGAAAGAACCAGCCCGGGGGCGGTTTTCGACACCTAAGCCAGGTTCGGCATGTTAGTGCCTCTTCCTAGAAATCTAGTGAACCCATGGATTCGGATTGAGGGAAGGGTATGACACCAGGATTAGCTAACCATGCGACTTACTCTTGCTTAAAATATGTTATTGCACAAGCAACCCAGCAAGGCAACCATATGGGATAAAGAGCATGATCTCTACTATGAATGTCTTGACACAGTAAAGGCGAAAATAAAGTGCCCTCTTATCTTCCCCCTCTCCTTTCTACTGTATAGGCGACGGTTCTTGATTTTGGGGTCATTGTTGACTTTGGAGTCGGTGTTCGCAAGCTGCCGCTGTGGTTGTTTTGTAGTCTGGGTTGGTTGCAAGATTACGCACTTAAAGTACACACCATAACTTATTTTAAGCGCCAGTAAAAGCTTTCCCTAATACAGAGATAGCAGCTAAGTTTTAAATGTTCCATAAGCGAGGTGTGCTGCCCTTCCCCCTGCTAGCAGCACACCTCTGCTCGTGGAACCTACAAAACTGCAAAGATGGGCTAATTTATTAATAGGTTCTTTGGCGTGGGGGCGATGAGCAGGGGCCACCTTGTGAAACAACAATCGGACACATGAATAAAGCAAGTCCCACTTTTCCTTGTTTAAGTGAATAAAGCCCTCATCGACACCTTCGATAAACTACCATACTGCTATACTATCTTCTCACCCGTTACCAACCCCATCCACGATGAATACATCACCGACAGAGAACGGAGGATCAAGTCTCCTTGGTTCGTGGCAGTATGGGATGTTGAATACACGTACCGACCATCGCACGACGAATACGATTTATGGTCACTCGAATTCGAACGTGGGGAATGTGTCAAACAGCTATAATAACACCATCAACGTGGGAATAGAGGAAGAGTCTTTGCGGATCCAAGAATGGTTATCCCCACTCGAACCTAATAAAAGGCATCGGGATGTGAGAGACGGTTGCCTTGATGGGGTTGGGGAATGGGTTCTCCGGAGAAGTGAGTTTGAGTCATGGTACAAGAGCCAGAACGGGTTGGTGAATCGTACATTGCTATGCTATGGGGGTCAAGGGGTTGGCAAGACTTATATAAGGTAGAAGAGTATTCTCCAGAAAAAATGGACCATGTTGACAAACAATAAAATCAGCTCGTTAGTAATAGACACCTTGCGGAAGCAAACTCGGGGGCAGAATATGGCCGTTATATTTCTCTATTGCGATTACCAGGCGCATAAGGGCCAATCGGCGGTGAATATGATAGGGAGTCTAGTTCGACAGGCTGCTTTGCGAGCGCTGAAGATTCCGAGTGAAATTAAAAGTGCTTTTGACGAGTCAAAGCAGGAAGGTGGCCATGGTCTACAGTTGCCGGATATGGTGAAATTATTTGTCAAGGTAATCGGTTATATGGAGGTAGTGTACCTTTGTGTCGACGCAGTGGACGAGGTGCTTCCACAGCATCGATTAGAGTTCCTTCGCGCGTTACGACAGATTCTTCAGGATGCTCCAAATGTGCGACTATTTCTTACAGGGAGGCGGTACATTCGCGCGGAACTCGATAAGCATCTCACCGAGAAGGTCTACGCCATACACATTGTAGCCGACCAAAGAGATATCACTCGATACCTAAGCAAGAAGATGAAAGATGACAGTGACCAGGACCCGAGCTTGATGACAGAGGATCTGAAAAATAATATCATGAAAACAATGTTGGAAAAGGCTTCGGAGATGTAAGTAGGGGAGACTCTATTCCAAATTTGAATCCCTCATTGATATCGTGCTCAGGTTCCTACTCGTTGCCTTAAATATTGAGGCAATCTTGGGTGAGACCTCATTAGCAAAGAGAAAGCAGATGTTACAAAAGGTGGCGACGACGGGTGTGGGCCTCGACAGCGTTTATGCCCAAACCCTACAGCAAATAAAGGAGCAGAAGGGAGACCGATCACGACTTGGGATGGAAGTCCTAATGTGGGTATCCCACGCGGAGCGGCCCTTACGGATCGACGAACTCTGTCATGCTCTCGCGGTGGACATGCAGACGACGGATCTGGACCCTGAGAATATCCGGCCGCAAGACACAGTGATAGGGTCATGCCTAGGACTTGTTGTGATTGATGCGGAGACATCCACAGTCCGGCTAATCCATTACACACTTCAAGAATACCTCTCCCGGCATTGTATTTTTCCTAATGCTCACAAAATACTTGGCCAGACATGCTTGGTCTATCTAAATTACAAAGAGGTCAAGGGGCTTCCGGCCAATGGCGTTTCGAACCTTGGAGACTTGCCCTTTCTCACATATTCCTCTTTATATTGGGGAAGCCACGCGAAAATCGAACTCTCGGATCCGGCAAAATCTCTGGCGCTGGAGCTATTAAACCGGTTCGAAAACCACATATCAGTCACCTTACTTATCGAGCAAATAGGGAGCTTCCATTCTTGTTCACTTCCCCGACACCTATGGCCCAGTCTACACCGTGCATCGTACTTTGGGATTGTCGAGGTCGTGGCCACTTTGATAGAGATAGGAGGCTGTGATATCAATCAAAGTGACTGTATGGGTTTTACAGCGTTCATGTGGGCTGCGCATCAGGGAAATGAAGGAGTGGTAAGATTACTACTCGCACGGAGTGATGTCAATACGAGCAAGCCCGACAATCATGGGCGAACACCGCTCTGGCGCGCTTCTGGTAATGGGCATGAGGGCGTGGTGAAACTACTGCTCGCACGGAATAAAGTCGATCCTAATAGGCCAGACATATATGGTAAAACGCCACTCTGGGGCGCTTCTTGGGGTGGGCATTCGGGGGTGGTGGAACTGCTGCTCGCTCGGGGCGATGTCAATCCCAACAAGCCAAGCAAGGATGGCCGAACACCACTCCGATGCGCTGCTGAAGCTGGGCATGAGGGGGTAGTGAAACTACTGCTTGCACGGAACGATGTTAATCCCAACGAGCCAGACAACCGTGGCGAAACCGCCCTCTGGCGCGCTTCTTACAATGGGCATGAGGGGGTGGTGAAACTACTGCTCGAACGGAACGACGTCTCTCCCGAAAGGCCAGACAACCATGGCCGAACCCCGCTCTGGGCCGCTTCTCACAGTGGGCATGATCGGGTTGTGAGACTACTGCTCGCACGGAACGATGTCTCTCCCGAAAAGCCAAGCACCAAGGGCCAAACGCCACTCTGGGCCGCTTCTCACAGTGGGCATGAGGGGGTGGTGAAACTACTACTCGCACGGAATAATGTCAATCCTAGCAGGCCAGATATAGAGGGTAAAACCCCACTCTGGGGCGCTTCTTTCTATGGGTATGAGGGGGTGGTGGAACTACTACTCGCTCGGAGTGATGTCAATCCCAACAAGCCAAACAATGATGGCCGAACACCGCTCTGGTGCGCTTCTTACAATGGGCATGAGGGGGTAGTGAAACTACTGCTCGCACGGAATAATGTCAATCCTGACAGGCCAGACATATATGGTAGAACCCCGCTCTGGGGCGCTTCCTGGGGTGGGCATGAGGGCGCGGTGAATCTGCTCCTCGCACGGGACGATGTCAATCCCGACATGCCAAACAACGATGGCCAAACACCACTCCGGTGCGCTGCTCACGCTGGGCATGAGGGGGTGGTGAAACTACTACTTTCACGGAACGATGTCAACCCCAACAAGCCAGATAACGATGGTCATACCCCATTCTGGTGTGCTTCTTTTCGCGGGCATGAGGGGGTGGTGAAATTACTGCTCGCACGGAACGATATCAATCCCGACAAGTCAAACAACGATGGCCAAACCCCGCTCTGGGCCGCTTCTTACGATGGGCATGAATTAGTTGTGAAACTACTGCTC
Organism: Tuber microsphaerosporum; assembly: GCA_003521225.1. NCBI lineage: Eukaryota > Fungi > Ascomycota > Pezizomycetes > Pezizales > Tuberaceae > Tuber > Tuber microsphaerosporum. The sequence continues at coordinate 15,250 of QOVD01009536.1, read as the reverse complement.
GCACGGAATGACGTCAATCCCGACAAGCCAAGCAACAATGGCCAAACGCCACTCTTGTGCGCTTCTTGCAATGGGCATGAGGGGGTTGTAAAACTACTGCTTGCACGGAACGAGGTCAATCTCAACAAGCCAAACAACAGCGGCGAAACCCCACTCTGGCATGCTTGTTTTCGCGGGAATGAGGGGGTGTTGAAACTACTGCTCGAACGGGACGATATCAATCCCGACAAGCCAAACAACGATGGTCGAACCCCGCTCTGGACCGCATCTTCCCGTGGGCATGAGGGGGTGGTGAAACTACTGCTCGCACGGAACGACGTCAATCCCGACATGCCAAACAACGATGGTCGAACCCCGCTCTGGACCGCATCTTCCCGTGGGCACGAGGGGGTGGTGAAACTACTGCTCGCACGGAACGATGTCAATCCCGACAAGCCAAGCAACGATGGTCGAACACCGCTCCGGTGCGCTTCTTGCAATGGACATGAAGGGGTGGTGAAACTACTGAAGGGGCGATGTCAGTCACAACGAACCAAGAAACGGTGGCCGAACACCGCCTTGGCGCGCTTTTTTCAAAGGCCCTGAGGGTGTGGTGAATCTACCGCCCGCACGAATAAGTGTCAATCCCGACGAGTTAGACCGTCACTGAATACCACTCATGATCGCCTCTATCGTTAGCGTGGCGCGATTGTAGCACTCCTCCCGTCTCCGGCAGCCCCAGTCTCTCCAAGTTAGTCTCAATAAGCGATTCTCCTTCCGCCTACGCATGCGCATCCCTTTCGCAAGTGTTTCTATATACATACCCCTTATCAGCACTGCCCCTGTCCTCTCTCCACACCCTTTCACAGCCATCTGGTATATCCGCTGCCCTCTTATGAACACTCTCCCCATCCTTTTCCTCTTTTTTTTCCATTTTCCTATACTCTAATCCTTCAACTTATCTCGTGCACGTGCTTGTCGCAGGAAAGCATTCATGTATTATAGTATAATATGCATTTAATCTTCTCAAATCTTCCGTATCATGCCTCGGTAGATTTGGTGTGGGCTGCGATGCCCCGGGCCATTACTTGATACGTTACCACCCCGAAAGCGTTCGCCTTTCTACGCTTATCAATCATCTTTCTCGCATGAGATTATACTTTATCTTCTTGCATTCATTTCACTAGAGTCACAACATCTCATACCCATCATCTGTGGCCAAGCCGAGTGCGGAAACATGACGGGAGAATGGTATGAATATCATACCTACATTCCGGGGGGTTCCGAGCTAGACTTGCTTCCTATATAGGGCCAAAGCCTGCCCAGGTTTACTTATTTTGCAGGGAGATCTTGTGCGAAGAGCTTTAGATTTCCATTTTCATTATCATGAAAAATTGTAAAATAAATCAGAAAATTGCTAGGAATTCCAGCCTAAGATTCAGTCTGTCTCGAGAATTGGAAAAACCCCCCCCTGCGGGCTTCCTAGGGTTTCAAGTTATTTTCGTTAATTTTTTGGGGGGAATAAAAACACCGCTGATAATACGGTAGTCTACTCGAGTATTAATCTTTTGCTTTTCATTGCCATGTGAAACCTTTTGGATGCTATGTCTTTGCAATGGATGGGATCTGAGTGGTGTGTATAAATAATACCGTACTTGAGTACAAGAATGCATGGTATTGAAGCGACTTTCTTAATTACTTACTGGTGCAAGTATGCCGTTAAAGTTACATTCTCTCACCCGATCTTCCCCGGCGTCCTAAATTCTGTGCTGCAGTGTAAGTACCGGTATTGGGATGCTGGATCCAGGCTCTGTGGCAGATTTCGGTTTTATAGAAGCCATAAATTCTCGCTCGTATCTTACTATTTTAACTACTAGGCTCGGGGAGCAAGTTTACACACCATTACCCGGCATTAAATTTTAAGGTGGGAAATGCCATTTTCGGGTATTATCCCTTACGGCGCGGTGTCAATAGTGTACTGTACGATACTGTATCATTCAAACACTGATGTTGGAGTTTATTTGTCGCGTGCACCTCGAGTTAAAGTCGCGTCTCGTGGGTTTGGCACAGTCAACCGTTGAGGAAGAGGATAGGCCGGGTGGTGGGAGAACGTATTGCGGCGTGACTTCTGGATCGTATTGGCATTGTGGGGTGCGCTATCATAGATTAATGCTGTCACCTCACGGTACCAGAACAATCTGATGTGGTGAATTTAGTCACAAGTGAAGTGAAGAATTCCGCAGGCGGGGTGCTGTTCGTACGCTACTCATGGGGGTCGGGGAGTGATAGACACCAGCGATAAACTTGAGGATACAACAATGCCAGCATGCACCGCTCAAGGTCCGCTAAGAAGTTATGGAGCTAAATGGTCTATTCTGGTTGATTGGTTCCTGCTACGGTATTGTAACTTTGTCGCTCGGGTTAGCGGCACACGACGACTCCAACACCAAACCTCATAACCTCCGATACAGCAAAGACTCTGTCCATCACGCACCCAAAGCTTTCAAAGAAGACCTCGCACTCCTGGTTGATTGGGCGGTGACGGTAGTAGTGGTCGTCATCATGAGTTAGTCGAGGGGAATGCCTGTGGGGGCGGCTGGTGATGTGTTGATGATTGGTTGATTAGTTGGGTGAGCCAGTCGCGTTGCTTCAAGTTGACACCCCTCCCGGCTTCTCTCCCCTGCCCAGGCGGCCATTGATTTTCGCTTGGTAATAGCATATTTACTTACGATGCATTAGATTTACCGGCAGAGCCCTCACGGCAGGTTAAGCACCTGGAAAATACCTATCAACCAACGGGCTGAAGGGGTCGTACAGTAACGTCGAGTGTCTTCCACCTATTCCATACCGGTACGGTACAGTTGGTATCCAACCCGCTAAGCTCGGAATCCGAATCTAAGAGGTTGATCAGTTTTTTTACTCTAGCGATAGGCTACCAACCTGGCTTCCACTGGGAATCTGAGAGGGCAACGAATTTGGGGCTGGGGCGGCGGTACAGCACCGGTACTTGTGGCTCGTGTTTACCGAACTGAAGCACTCACTCGTCTTTGCCAAGAATACCCCCGTGAGCCGAATATTTGGTGAGAACTCCAGCAAAATATCGGCTGGCAGAGGTATTCTTCCGGAAACACGCGTGAGTAGACTATGGGAGACCTCAGTGGCTGACATTCATTCAAACTTGGTAATCGTAATTTCCCTAGAGTGGCTACCGTATTTTACGGGTTTCTAGCGTAGCAAGTAGTTATTAATAGGGTTTGCAAGGGGATAACTTAGCGCCTTAGCAGAGTTTGATCGGCCAAGACAAAGCGGATTTGGAGAAGATCGTAGGTTGACAGATCTCCCGGCTACAGGCTTCCTATCACAGTTATGATAGGAGAAAAACTCTGCCTGAAGCTAAGTTGACCCCCCAACCGCGACGACAACCCGATCGCCTTCAACACTTGAAAAAAGAGAAACTCGTTTCTTTATTTACTTGCACCATTTTATCCTCCTCCGTTTCACTCACATCCCCTATACCCCCCGCAGCCTCCAATCATCCCCTCCGCTCCATAAATACCGGTGCTCCCCCAAGCGCGTGCGGGTGCAATCATAAATAAAACCGTTGAAAGAAAAAAGAGAGACAAGAAAGGGGAAAAATCCGCCGTTTCAAGGAGGCGCAAATCAAATCTAGATGAAGTCATTTTTAGCCAAAACCTTGATTTCCTCCAATAGGGTGCCAAGAGACCCTTGCAGGGCCTTGCTCGCCCTGGCAACCCACCGCGCCAATGCTCTCGTCGCCATTTGTTCTGGATCTCTCTCCACGAAAGCACTCGAGTACTTGTATGGGGATGTGTTCGCTGTTTCCTTTTTTTTTTTTCTCTCCTTCTGCATTTTTTGCGATTGATTGAAGCTTTGTAGGGAGAAAAGAATCTCCGTCATCGGTTTGTCTACTGGGTGGACGTTTTTTCATTCTTTTTTGGTCATTGATTCTTGTTTGCATTACCCAGGAGCTACGTCGTTGATCGTCCCCCCATCCTGTTTTCGTCTTGTTCTGCTCGTCATAGTCTACGGTACGGTAAGGTAACCTTGAGGGTTAGACCTTCTTCTTTCTTGGTCTCCACTCTTTTAATTTTCCACTCTTTTCTGCTTCTATTCTATTCCGTCCTTACCTGCTTTGCTCTATCTCCCATCTTTTTTCTATTTTCAATGCCTTTGACAGCTTGAAAATTCTATCAAGGATCAGAGGAGGGAGCGTGAATTCGATTCTGGTTTCAGGTTATTATAGATTACCTTTTCTTCCTACGATCTTTTGCCCTTCATCTGGTACGATACAACACCTTGGCGAATAAATATGAGTAACTCATCCAGTACAATAACGCCCAAAAATGTCACGGAAGCGATAGGGAAATCCGCTGGGAAGGGGCAGTCGGGGGAGGGAATGTCCTTGGAGTCCTTCCTGGCTTCGTTAGCCGTGGCAGCGGCGGTGTTTGGCGCGGAAGTGTTGATCTTCGTTTTGCTAAGGACGAAACTTCAACGAGTCTATGTCCCTAGAACTTATCTTGTGCCTGAAAAGTATTAATCTCCTCCTCTCCTTTATGCAACCCTCTGGAAGCGGAGACTGACGAATACAGACGACGAACAAAAGCCCCAGGATCAGGATTGCTATCATGGTTCAAACCAATTTTTGCCACGGCCAACAGTGACTTCATCAACAAGTCCGGTCTCGACGCATACTTTTTCCTTCGCTACCTTCTCATGCTCCTGAAATGCTTTTGCATCCTCGCCGTTGTCATCCTTCCCATCCTTTTACCACTCAATTCGCTTGGTGGCCGCGGGGCTCCGAAGGTGCAGGGGATGGACCAGTTGGCTTGGACAAACATCGCTCCTGAGGATACGCACCGTTACTGGGCCCATTTGCTGTTGGCGGTCGGTGTGGTTGTTGTGTTCTGTTATATGTTCTATCATGAACTCCGAGCGTATATCCGGCTGCGACAGGCGTATTTGACTTCCCCGCGGCACCGACTTCGAGCTAGTGCTACTACGGTTTTAGTTTCCAGTATTCCGAGAAAGTGGTTGACGGCTGAGGCGCTGGTTGGGTTGTATGATGTGTTTCCTGGTGGGATTCGGAATGTTTGGATCAATCGGTAGGGCCTACCCTCTCTCTCTCTTCGATAGGGTTGTGCTGATTATTCTAGTGATTATGAGGAGCTTCAGGAGAAGGTCGAGGAGAGAGATAAACTCGCTAAAAACCTTGAAGCTGCGGAAACGGAATTGATCAGAATGGCCAAGAAGAAGCAAATGAAGGAATTAAGAAAGAAGGCCGGTTCTTCTACGGAAAAAGCACGGATTACCGACGCAGCGGCGGCAGGAGAGGACATTGCCAATGGCCCTGGGTTGTCTTCCGGAAATCCCCACCAGATCCCGCAAGATTTGCACGACCGTAGGAATGGCAAGAAGCCCGACAGGGGCGAGTCGAGGTTTGCTAAGGTCAATCCCATTAGGGTTGTTGATGATGGGTTCCACAGACTCGGGCACGGTGTGATGGGTGGCGTTAGTGCTGTGGCTGGTGGCGTAAGGCGGCTGCGGGGTGGAGTAGAAGATTACATGCCCAGTGCGGCATATGGATATCAGGCGGGTGACGACGAACCTCCTATCGCTGATAAACAACCTCCCCAGCGAGTTCGAGAACTCGAAACTCTCCAGGACGGCACACAGAGAAAGCGAGGATCAACCCTTGCGGGGCATGAGGCCGTGTCCGGGGAGAGCAGCTACGGCAGTCCAAAACGGACTCGGACCCGACCTGCCATTGATACGAGCAATACCGGCGCTGCCAATCCTCACCCCGCGGGAAGTCAGCAGGCAGCAGTCGATGCACCTCCTAAATGGATGTTTTGGAAAAAGAGATCGAAAGCCGATGACGGCCATGGGAAAGCCGATGACGATGAAATTCCTTTCAACTATCGATCACCTGTATCACCACATACGACCCATTCTATGGATTTACCAGCCAAAGGCCCTAGCAAGGAGTATCCCAAGGCTTTCAACGAGAAATACGCAGATGACAAGGACGGAGATCCATTGTGGAAGCAGTACCTCTCATCAAAGGATAGGCCCACGATGACTTTGCCTCCTTTTGGTGTGAAATGGTTACCTTCTCTCCCACTCATTGGGAAGAAGGTGGACACAATCTACTATTGTCGGAAGGAGGTTGCCCGTCTCAATGTCGAAATAGAGCAGGACCAGAGCGCACCCGAAAAGTACCCACTCATGAACTCTGCTTTTGTCCAGTTCAACCAACAGGTCGCCGCGCATATGGCCTGTCAGTCCCTTTCTCATCACATCCCGCAGCATATGTGTCCTCGCCACATTGAAGTCTCTCCCGATGACGTCATCTGGTCCAACATGAAGATTTCTTGGTGGCAGAGGTATATGCGTGTTGCCGGTATTACTGTTGCCACTGGCGCTTTGGTTATTGGATGGGCTTTCCCGGTGGCCGTTGTTGGTTTGGTTTCTCAAATTGACTATCTCACGGAAACGATCCCATGGCTGAGGTGGATCGAGAAGCTTCCCAATTCTGTTCTTGGTTTGATTCAAGGTGTTTTGCCTCCATTGGGTTTGGCAATCTTGATGGCATTATTGCCCATTATCCTTCGTGCGTTTGCGAAGCTTCAGGGAAACCACACTGGTATGGCCATCGAGAGGGCTGTTCAGGGAATGTACTTTGCCTTCCTGTTTATCCAGATCTTCCTCGTTGTCAGTATCTCTTCCGGTATCACTACAGTTTTCCAGCAATTGGCGGACAACATTGCATCTGCACCGGCAATTTTGGCCCAGAATTTGCCCAAGGCGTCCAATTTCTTCTTCTCCTACCTGTTACTGCAAGCATTCACTGTTAGTGGCGGAGCAATTCTGCAGATTGGAACACTATTCGTGCAATTCATTCTTAGTCCGATTGTCGACTCTACCGCTCGTCAAAAGTTTACCCGGGCAACAGAGCTTGCTCAGACGAAATGGGGTACTTTCTTCCCGGTCTATACGAATTTGGCGTGCATTGGGATTATTTACTCGATCATCTCCCCATTGATTCTCGTCTTCAATATCTGCACTTTCAGTCTTTTCTGGATGGTGTATCGGTACAATCTTCTCTACGTCCACAACTTTCGCTTCGATACAGGAGGTTTGCTCTTCCCCAGAGCGGTCAACCAGTTGTTCACAGGAATATATGTTATGGAGGTTTGCTTGATTGGTCTCTTTTTCCTTGTCCGAGATGCCAAAGGTGGTGTTGCTTGCTTTCCTCAGGCAATCATCATGATCATTGTTACGATCTTTACCGTCCTATACCAATATACGTTAAACTCGGCTTTCGGACCACTGTTAACCTATTTGCCCATCACTCTGGAAGACGATGCTGTTCTCCGCGATGAAGCGTTCGCAAAGGATAATGAAAAACGAAGACTGTTAGCTAGCGGCAACATTGTTCCAGAGGAACGGCCAGGGGATGACCTCAACGAGGTTCTCGCAGAGCGAGAGAAGCGAAACAACCGCGAAAACGAGGATCCAGATCACCGTTCTGTTGACCCAGAAGCGCAATCACGGCTTCCACCGCCAAAGAAGCAGCCGCATACTAGACCCGAGCTAATGCTGTTTGAAGACATTGCCGACGAGATTGAAGACTTGTCGCCGGAGCAGCGGGACATCCTCGTCGGTAGAGCATTCCAACACGAGGCCCTCCGTGCGAAACGCCCGGTGATCTGGATTCCCAGAGACGATCTAGGTATTTCTGACGACGAGATTCGGCGCACGCAGAGGTTTAGTGATAATGTCTGGATTAGCAACGAATATACTGGTCTGGATCGTAAGGGTAGAGTGGTGTACAGGCGTCCACCGCCGGATTTCGATCAGCGGGATTTGGTGGAACTATAATCTGCGCCACTGCTAGTTATTTTGTACTATTTTTTCATTCTTTTTCATTTGCTCTATTTTCATTTGTGATTAGCATTTTGTTTAGCGGTAAGTACAGTACACATTTTTAACTTAATTGATTGATGACGGATGGTGAGGTTGAGGTGAAGAGATGCAGAAAAGATTGGGGCGTCCTTTACTTTGTATTATATTGATATTATACAAGTAGTAAATTGGCTTTCGTTTTGTTGAAGAGATTGCCATACCGGTATACCGGTATCATAGCAAGGGATTCAGGGCGCAAATTACTTGATTCGATGCACGTGAATCCAAACTCTTACAGGGAGCATCTCATCTGCCTTTAAGTTTAGTTCGGAAGCTAGGGCGGGCAAGTGTGTAATCCCCCTTGGTTTAGTTTTCCCGATTAGCCCAAGGTAGTCGGCAAGGCTATTTTGAAGTTTAGAGGCGGGGCGGAACTAGTACTTGTACCAGTGTTTGCACTCAAGCCGCTCTGTGATAAGGGGGCCTACAGCGCTGATAATAAACAATTCCGATGAATGACATCATTCGGCCCATCACACTCAGCCTCACTTCATTGACTTTCGCCAAGCACTGTAACCTGCAACTTTAAAATGTGAGGCTCTTGTCGCCAAGGCTAACTAAGCCTGCCCCGCCCCCACTTTCCCGGAAAACTCCCTTCAACCAACATCAATCTCTCAATACCCAACCCCCCAAAAAAGACCGAGAACTTTTCAAGAAAGAAAACAAATGGGTGCCGAACTATCCACCCAGGTCGATGCAGACACTCCTCCAGAAACCCTCTCCCGCCGTGACCTTCCCGCAGTGGCCGAGTTCATTCTCGGCGGAAAGTGCCAAAAGATAGTCTTTCTGTGCGGTGCCGGAATCTCCACCTCTGCCGGAATCCCGGACTTCCGCACACCGGGTACAGGCCTCTACTCCAACCTCCAAACCCTGAACCTCCCGCACCCGGAAGCCGTCTTCGACATAAGCTTCTTCCGCACCAACCCACAACCCTTCTACACCCTCGCGAAATCCCTGCGCCCGGGCCAATTCACACCTACAGTTACACATGCCTTCATATCACTAATAGCAAAGAAGAACCTACTGCACAAGTGCTTCACCCAGAACGTCGACACACTGGAACGCGCCGCGGGGGTTCCACCGGAAAAGCTTGTTGAAGCGCACGGCTCGTTTGCGGGACAGTCATGCATCGATTGTCACGTCGCGTATCCAGGTGACAAGATGAAGGAGTATCTTCTCACCGGGAGTGTTCCCCACTGTGAGGCTTGTGCAGGGTTGGTGAAGCCGGACATCGTATTCTTTGGGGAGAGCTTGCCGAGGGAGTTTCATATGGGGCTCAGCTCGGTCGAGGAGGCGGATTTAGTGGTTGTTATGGGGAGCTCGTTGAAGGTTTATCCGTTTGCGGCGCTTCCCGGGCGGGCGAGGTCAGGGGCGGTCAGGGTTTTAATTAATAACGAGACGGCGGGGGGGATTGGTGGACGGGCAGACGATGTGCTTTTGCTAGGTGGGTGCGATGAGGGGGTGCGAAAGTTGGCGAAGGAGCTGGGGTGGGCGGAGGAGTTGGAGGAAGTTTGGAAGTCGGTCGGAGGTGGAAGTGATAAGAAGGTGGAAACGGAAGCGGAGATCAGCGAGGATGCCGAACTGGTGGAAAGCATAGACACGAAAGTCGGCCGTCTAACCGAAGAAGTCGAGCGCGGCCTCTCCGTCGTCGACGGCTGGAAGGAAAATGTAATGAAAGACCTCTCCATCCAAGAAACACGCATCAACCGAATGGTCGAGGCCGACCTTCGCGACGAGAACGGCGAGGTCAGCCTCGTCGACCAGAAGAACCTCGGAGGGGCCACAACCGACCAACCAACTAGTTCTTCCGAGGATAAGACTAGCCTCAATACCACCGCCAAAGAACCTGAGAACCAGGTGAAGAAAGTGGATAGTGCGGGGGAGTGAATAGTTATCATAAAACGTGAATCAGGGGGTGGTTGGAGATGTTTGGGTTTCCCTTTGTTCGGTTGCTTTGTTGGTTATGCTAGCCTGCCGGTTTCTTTGCTAAGAAATAAGCATGATATACTTGGGCTTTTTTTTCGCATTTGACTTGGGCTGTTGGCGGGGCTTGACACACGAGACTGTTTTGCCCTCGGCTTCATGAAATATCACTCACGTGAACTGGCCTTAATGATTTTTGTGTGGTAACCGACCAGGGCAGGCGTAGCGGCCCACTCTAGAAGGAGACTAAGAAGAGCAAGCGAGTGACAACCAGTTCAGGGATACTATTGTAACTAAATTCACTGGAAGTATCGTAGAGGAATCAAAATGTAGAAAATGAAGGTATACAAGATAGTGAACTGTAGTATCGTAGGACCACCGACATGAGTGGTACCGGGCGAGTGCGTGTGAGATAGCAGTAAGTAAAGAAAAATAATCAAGGAAGCGTGATCGGAGATGGTTTAGCTTTTTCTACAGGCAGAATCATTGCTACGAATGGTATGAAGGGGGGGGGTCGAATAAGGCTGACCAAGAGTGGCAGAGGTTGGGGTCGGTATGAGAGTAGTGATTCTGGGTAAGGGTCAAAGGTAATAGCTCTGAATATAACCAAGGGAAATTAGTGGTACGATGCAGTCCATTGATCTAAAGCATATACTCATCCTGTATATAAAAATCGCCCATCGTAGTCGCTGGTTGAGACTATGTTTGTTTGTGCTCTCCTACCGTGGCTATGATAGCCACCCCCCTGGAGTTACGAGTGACATTCTGTGACTGATTGAGGTATCCAATTTGTGAATAAGTCTATAGTATAGTTAGAGCCTGTTTAGATATGATGTATACAGCAACTCCAATTCTGCTGCTCTATATCGTATATACCAAATAGCCATTTCGCTTCCGCCCTCGCCTAAAAAAGGGTTTGAAGCAAGCAACCACCTTCTTCAAGTGAAAATATTAGATACAAAAACCGAACTATTGTTTCCCCTTCATTCCAGGATCCAAGTTATGCCATAATATCTCTAAGGTATCATATTATTATATTACTTCCTTTCTCTTCTCCTTTCAAACAAACCTCGATCTGATATCTATTCGCTTAACTTATAATAGGTTCTCTGCTCTTGTGATACTTTTGCTTAATCATAATAAAATAGCGGTGCGAGTGCAGTATACTATCATATATAATAATATTATTATACAGCGGGGTGGGTATAAAGGGGTTGAGGTTTTAGTATACCTTAATACAAATGAAACTGGTAACTTACTTTCTGCACCCTGCTGTATCACGGATTGAGTGAGCATTAGTAGGTCTACGTCTTGGCGAAATGAAATCGTAAGGAATTATTGGGTTGTTGGCTGAAGCATGGTTGCTCAGTCATACAGCGCATCTTAGCTGTCATTAATTGCGGGGCTCACTCGCCTGCCCTCTCTAACCCCTTCCCTTGATGAAAACAAAACAAAACCAATAAAACTAGTCTTACCAAGGACTCTTATTAAATTTTGATCACCTTTAATTTCTCTCAGCTTCATTCGTGAAGCTCTTTCCTACATTCTGTATCAAATACTTCAATTCCATTCCGCGCACCGCTTAGCGTATCGGGTTCTGCTCTGCTCTGCTTGGATATTGATCATTCCTAACAGGAATTGTATGATAGTTATTATGTTGAAATTTCCGGAAATTGAATGGATAATTAATGTATTCGAGCATAAATAGTTGGAAACTAATGAAGTTACACTTGAAATTACGGGGGAGGATATGGGGGGAGGGGTCGTAGGTCTGTGAATAAGCTGCTCTCACTTAGCAATCGACTTGGTAGTAGGAATTGGGTAACATCATCGATTCCAGTATTTATGTGCTGAGCGAGAAAATTAGGAACGGGTTTTTATTTAGCGGGTAGGTGAGGACTGGACAGACGGATGGACTGTAGGGGGCTATAGTCCTGGCGCTTGGACCTTTGGGGTTGGTTTAAGTTGAAATCATACACTCACGTTTGAAAAGTCCTCGTAAAATTTTATACGGCAGGGGCACCTTGGTCAGACAGCAAGAACAGCGATGGCGGCATAGGGGATTCGGGAAGGTCGATATTCAGAAGGGCAAACAGACTGAATGCTATAAAAAGCCCTAATAGTGTTATTAACCGATACATGTTTATGTAGTTAATATACCGAAAAGTTTGATAAAAAAAAAAAAAAAAAA
>QOVD01009535.1:0-28731 GCA_003521225.1 Tuber microsphaerosporum | reverse complement strand
CATGCGGATGACATAGGGGGCTGAAATGTGGGATACTGGGCAGTGAAGACTGGAAACTAGAGTTCAGAGTTCTCTTTTTGGGGGGTAAACGGGAGGTAGAGTGATCTTTTGTGATGCGGTGTTTACTTGGCTGTGGCTGGCGGATTTGCTTCTGGCAACCAGAAGTAGGTTGATCAAGAGGTGGAATGTAATAGTTTACATTGCTGGAACGTGGTCTGAGTACTCAAGATGCCATAATAGAGGAGAAAATCAAGTGAAAAGAATTTGTCGCTGTTTTGGTGTAAAAACCACCTTCACAAAAGTATGGATTCTCCGCTTATAAGCTAATACAATAAGCAAATCTTCTTTTATACACTACAGAGAATCAATTTGGCTATTTCATCATATGCTTTAAGTATGATTTCACAGATTGGTCGGGAAACCATCTCCGATCTGAATCAGCCGTGGTCCTGAGGGACCACAAAATCATGTTGCTACGAGCCATGGGATAGGAATAATGGATCTAGTTATCTCTACTGGCTGTTGAGATGTTAAGAGCTAATTACCCCCAGCGCAATTAGTAAGAGCCCCGGAGCTAAATTTCCCCAATGAGTTATTACTGAGCAATCTATCAGTAGGACAAGAGAGCTAAGAGAACCTGCACTATGAGGGCTGGAAGACTGGGGGCCTTGTGTTCTTCACTAGGGCTATAGCATATAGCGCAAGCCAGACCTGCTACGAGGTGGTAGAACCATAGGCCCAGTGTAGCTAGAATACATCTTTCCTTGCTGTACTGACATTCTTGTTACCCTAATTTCTCTAAACACAAGAAGAAGAGCGTCTGGATAGCGAGCTATGATTGATATATTGTTTCTCTTTCATAAGGCTATGTTCCTTGTTGTCATCTATTGTCAGCCTCTCCCTATTAGCCGGTGATCTTCTAATAGCAATTGGGTGCTGTTGGAGTTAAAGCATTGTTGGTGGGTAACATCAGCTGCCACATCAATGTATTCTGCTCTCTCAGCTGGATGGTGTATGGTGCTTGACAGTTTCTAACTTTACATTTCACGGTCACACATGTCAAAATACGAAGCAAACAGTTACACAGTATTTTCACCCTACCATTTGAGGTCTGGTTATATGCTCCCCAATCCGAATCGCCTCACCATAGCTCTCTGCTCTTAGACATGATAGATTCCTTGAACAACGCCGATACTAGTGTTCGGCCTTCCTCTGGGTCCTTAAACCTGCAACATGCGTTAGGACTTCTATGTATGGGAGACTCTTCCAGTGCTAGGGGAGGCAGCTGGGAAGAGGGTAGAGAGAGCCGCAAATAACATTTGACCTCTGTTCTTACAGCCGCTCAGTAGCCTTTGCGAGACATATCTCGTATTAGACATGCACCCTCGCTAATCGGAAATGATTGGATGCTAATTGTGCTACAACAGGCTACATCGCCCCGCTTTCTTTAGCTCTGGTTACGGAATGTTTATAAAACTCCCCTGGTCTGCCTACAAATTGCTGCACCATTCTACATTCAACCAACATTTTGGAAAGAATACCATGGCCCAAACTTCACATTCGGTTAGCTTCGGAGACGGCAACGCCAACTGTGGGAACATAAGCGGTGGTTTCAACAGCTATATGTCCGACGAGGATGCACATATTATGCGTTGGCTCTCTCCACTAGAGCCAAATAATAGACACCAAGGCGTGCGCACTAACCGATTCGACGGTGTAGGGGATTGGTTCTTGGAAACGAGCGAGTTTCGGGAGTGGAGGGGCGGTGAGGGTGGAGCTGATAAGGCTGTCTTGTTTTGCTCCGGGAATCCGGGAGTGGGCAAGGCGTATCTGAGGTAAGAGGCGGGATTCTTTGAAAGAAGTGAATACCATTGACAGTTGGAAATACTAGTTCCTTGGTGATCGACAGCTTGTGTGATCAGGGAAAGAAGGAAAATATCGCCGTTGCAGGCTTGTACTGTGACTTCCTTTCCCAGCAAGAGCAGACCATCGCCAACATCATGGGCGCTATTCTGAAGCAGCTGGTAGGTAGAGGGGGCATCTCGGATTCTCTACGCGAGGCATTTCAAGAAGCAAAAACTGAGTTTGGTGGTAGAGGTCTACGACTTGCGGATCTGATGGGAATGTTGAGGGATGCTATTGCTTCGCTACCCCAAGTTTTCATCTGTGTCGATGCCTTGGACGAATGTTTACCGAAGTGCCTGCCGGAGCTTCTCGGGTCTCTGAGAGATATTGTTCGGGAGGCCCCTACCACGAGAATATTCCTCACCGGGAGGCCCCATGTCTGGGAAGATATTCAAAAAAATTTCACTAAGGCAGTTGCGATACCCATCAACCCTAGCCCGGATGATATTCGGAGTTATGTGGAGATGAGGTTGAACAGGGATGATGAGCTAGAGGCGATGAGCAATGAATTACGGACAGATATTGTGAGAGTAATTCTGGAAAAAATATCTGGTATGTGAGTAGGAGCATTCGGTACCCCCACCCCATCAATGATGTATACTTACCAGCAATCATGTGTAGATTCCTCCTGGTTTCACTAAACATCGACGCTATTCTAGGAGAGGTCGTGATTCGTCAGAGAAGAAAGAAACTTGAAGGGATGACACAAGGCAACGGACTGAGCGAGGCCTACACGGCAACTCTATCACGACTGAAGGCGCAGAAGGGATATAAATCAGTGCTCGGATTGAAGGTCCTGATGTGGGTGTTGTATTCGGAACGGCCGTTACGGATCGAGGAGCTTCGTCATACTTTGGGCGTGGAGATAGGATCTACGGATCTGGATCTAGAAAATGTTCCTGCGTTACGGACGCTCGTAGCATCTTGCTTGGGACTTGTCACGGTTGAGGCATCTTCGTCCACTGTCCGACTGGTGCACTTTACTCTGCAGGAGCATCTCTCTAGCGATCCGACCCTATTCCATAGTCCTCACTCAGAAATTGCGGAGATTTGCTTGACATACCTCAATTTTGGATCTATCAGATGTATTTCGCCAGCTCTTAACCAGGCCCCCTCAACAACACCCCTTCTAAAATATGCTTCTGTTTACTGGGGGAGGCGTGCGAGAAGGGGAATGGCGGAAAATATCAAAATACTTGCACTGAGGCTTCTCGATAGATTTGATGAGCATATATCTGCTCAACTATTGTTATTGCACCATAGTCGTCATAGTTTCTTCGGGGAACCAGACCATAGCTGGACGGCAGGACCTACGGGATTTACAGGACTCCACGGGGTAGCAGTCCTCGGGATCATGGAGATAGCTGCATAGATATTGGATATGGAGGAATGGGACTCCAATGCAGCCGATTGTACGGGGAGCACGGCTCTCATATGGGCAGCTATAAGAGGGTACGATGGGGTAGTAAAGGTGCTTTTGGAACGAGAAGACGTCAATCCAAATCAGGCAGGCACCGATTATGGCCAAACGCCACTCTCGTTGGCGGCTAAGAACGGGCATGAGGGGTAGTAAAGATGCGTTTGGAACGAAAGGACGTCAATCCCAACCAGGTGGACTCTAAATCTGGCTGGACCCCAATCTCGTTCGCGGTCGAGAACTGGCATGAGGGGATAGTAAAGATGCTTTTGGAACGAGGGGATGTCAATCCCAACTAGGCGGACACCAGATATGGCCAGACACCACTCTTGCGCGCGGCTAAGAACGGGAGTGAGGAGATTGTAAATATGCTTTTGGAACGAGGGGACGTCAATTCCGACCATGCAGACACCACATATGGCCGGACACTACTCTTGTGGGCGGCTGGGGGTGGGCATCGAAGGATAGTAAAGATCTTTCTGGAGCGGAAATATCCCCTCACTGCCACACTAGATAATAGGCAATAAACCCCATTGTTGGCTCTCTCCAAAAGACATGCTGGAGTTGTGAGGGCCCTGTTGGAACGGGCAATCCTAATTCCGACGCAGCAGGGCAGTGGCCAGATATTCCTCCTGTCGTGTGCTAGGCATAGGGGCTGGTACGTGGTAGAAATGCAATTCCGCGCTGATCGCTAGGGCACCGACATGGGAGACCTCAACGGCCGGCCTGCGCTCCTATTGCCAGACCACGACGAGAAGCTTAGAGTATTGGGCCTCAAGAGTTCTGTTCCCAAGCCCGCAGATAGTGACCTCTCATCAACCGCACGACCCTGGCTCTTTCAACTTCCTTCTTCCGACCCCTTAAAGCTCTGGTACCCTCTAAAGAGAACTGACGCCCATCCTAGCACTCGATTAATCCTGTCATTTGCCATCGACTGTGTTTTATTGTCGCCTCTCTTATTTGTCTTTTCTCTTTTCTCCTTCACAACTTTCCTTATTCGTCACTAGATGAGTTCTTCTATAAATGCCTATCGGACGAGGCATTAGTGCAGACAAGGCATCCGTAGATTTAGATCTAAATGTACCTTGATAAGAGCATTTTTCTAATTTCTGTTGGCCACTTGCCATTTCCCAACTTGTGTGTTTTTCTCTTCTTTGCCTTTTCCTTCCATTGGAGTCCCAGTCAGGCCCGGTCTAATGGCACTACTCTTATTCCTCATTCCTATTATTCATTTGTTAGTATTTGTTTTAGGTTTTATAGATAGCGGTGCATAGTTATAGTAGCGGGCTGTTACAGGCGATTACTGTAGGTAAGAATAGACGGTAAGCTAGAAGATACCCGCCCTAGGTTCGTAGGCGGGTGGTTTATCTCCTCCATGTAATTCCTTTCACTGCCGCCAAGTGGTCTCCTGTGGTTCCCTCTACAGACTATCACAGTCCGATACTGGTTCTACTATATGCCATCTGGAGGAGGTCCCAAGTGATTGAGCTACAAGCCTAACCTTAACCCACTTACCGGACATCCTTTTAGGGCCCGTTTACCTATAGACGGCCGTCTAGCAGCACGAGACAGTGCCGACCGTTAAGGGGGGCTTGACTGTTAGAGGGGTACGGGCAAGTAGATGATGTTTACCTACCGTAGCGTGCCGTCTAGTGTTTGGTGGGATTTCCAAACCCACCTCGTTGCTTTAAGTAGCTTGCATCAAAAGAAAACGTCCTTGCACGGTACAGTACAAATATTTTGGAATTTCTGGAACTAATTTTTATAACTCATAAATGTTTGTTCAGAGCTAAGAATCATTAGAACGAAATTTTCTATGGAATTTATGCTCGTAGTGGTAGAAGCTCTTAGCATGCATTGGGGGCTGAAATGGGGTTTTCTGTGGACAGTCGTGTCCGGAAAGTCTTCGCACCCCTCCATAGCAACGGATTCCACCCACTACCCCATCATTAAACTAATACCAATTAATTAAATAGAGTGTTAATAAAATAATAAAAATTCCTTTTAGATATTTTAATAGCCCAAGTGAAATTATAAGTAAAAATATAGCAGGAATTGGGAGAATTTGTTTTGCTCTAGATACAAGGTAGAAACTGTCACAATTGAGAAAAAGATTACAACAAAAACTACCTATTATATAATAAGAACTCAAAATTATGAATGAAATAATCAGGATATGAAAACTTAGATATTGATACTTTAAGTATTAAATATTATTTTAATTTAGACTGCTTGCAATAAAAATGTTTACATGATAGAAAGTTCATAAACTAACTTGGAATGAATAAAGTTTAACAAGAGAATACTGAAATGTGTATAAACTACTCTACATAGCTCTAACACTACATCAGCAAAATGTATACAGCCCTCCTGGTCCACCAAGGGGGGTTATGGTTCCCATGGTCGACATTTTCGGTAAAATTTTTGGAAATTTGGATCAGGGCAGATCAGAGTGGACCAGGTGGACCACGGGGACCACAACCCCTCTTGGTAGACCAGGAGCGTTCAGGACCTCCCTTGACACCCCTCCGACTTTTTCCTGATGTATTCTAATAGGAAGAGACACATTTTAAAGGAAGTTTGATAATTGGTTAGAGGTGATTTACTATAGTTATTAGCTCAAGACTTGCATTTAAAATGTACTTAATGTAAATTAAAAAAAGTTATTAAAGTAGTGATTTATAGAGCAATATAGTAGGCAGAAAGATCAATTAAAAAAATATATTTGCCTATAGGTTTAATTGACAATAGGCTAATAAACAGTTTTATACTATAAATATTCAATAACTTAATTGTTGTATAGTAGTATACTACTCTGAGCTGAATGTATTAATATTTAATTATTTGTAATCAAATTTCACTACTGGAAACTAGGAATACATCTAATTTCTACAAATCTTGATATATATTTTCTTACATAGCTCTAAAAGTAATTATTAAGTAGTAATCATTGATTAGGAGATGTTGTTATCAAATGGTTCTGAAACTATAAATTGTGTTTTTGGATGAAAATTATCACTATTAGAAGTTGAAAATTAATAAATGATTTCTTACAAAACTTTCATTTGTATCTCTTATTCTGATACTAAAGGAGTATGATATACTTTAGCTTCAATATTAAATTATTTGAGCAGTAGGCAATAAAGATAAAAAATATTATATGAAGCTCAATTTCTTTATAAGTATTTTGAAAAGAATTTAAACATGAGGGTCTACAGAGTTTGTTTGATGACAACATTTTATGATATTTCATAACAGTGCACTTTACGATTGATGTTTTACTATTTCTTTTAATTGAATCTCTTTGTACATTTATTTATGGACATTGAGTTAGTTATTGCTATGGTGGTTGAGTTGCCAAGTGGTGCGAAGACTTTTCAGACAGGACTGGACCATAGAGGAATTGGGTGTCTAAGTTTTATATAGTATGGTTTTGTGATTATGCCGCAGGGTAAAGGCTGTAAAGTCACTGAGGCTTAACATGCAATAGGTACTAGATTATTGAGTGCAGGGGAATTGGAGAGTAGAGGTATGAGGAAGATACGAGTAGGAGGAAGTTGTTCAGGGGTAGGCTCAGCCTATTGGAACTCGTTGTGAAAAAGGAAGGGAGTATCATAAGTGGAGAGGGCGCGGGCTCTAGAAAATTAGCACAAACTGCACAGCATGAACTAAGCTAGAACCGGGATAGCTATTGTTATCCTGCATGCACCACATTGGCTACTGGTACTTTAAGAGGGTGAGATCTTATCAACTGAATTAAAATGAAAAATCGAGCAAGGTAGTCAAGAGGGCACTATGATGTAGATAAATTCATGGTATTCTACCCTTTCACCATCCACTCTCCACACCTCTCTCCTCCCCCATCCTCCCTTTCGTTTTCTTTTCATCTGATTCCGGGCTTAATTTCTACTTTGCTTTTTTTACCAAATAACACATGTTGTCTTGATTTTCTATTCAAGGGATATTATTTACACAATGAGTACATTGTGTGATGGGGACTACTTCCGTTTCTATGAGTGGAGACAAGTTCAGATTCTGGTTAAAAATAGCAATCCTGCCTTGAGTGTCTCATATTGAGTGCATCAGAAGAGCTGTCACATACTGGTACCAGTGATTTGATTATTCAAAAAAAGACCTAGACTGAAAACTCCAATACCCCCCGCCACACCAAAGCTTAATAGAACCTCCATTGAGCATGTTCATTATCTCAACAACAACTCCATCAAAGCCACTGAATCCCTTACACACACAAAACTAGATCAACAGTCTCTGCTTTGTGAGGCCCTACCCACTAATTGGATGAAAATTCCTTTAGCTCTATAGTCTCTTATGTGGGGGCAATTATTGCAGCTATAGAAGCAAAATGAGGGAGCTTTAAGATTTAGCAAGATTATGAACTAGAACTAAAAGATGGCCAACTGGGTTTATCAACAATTCAAACTTCTTTAGAGGGATAATATACCGTATGAATACAATTTTCTCAACCAAAGCTGTTATATTAAATGCATGGCACTTTCTACATACAAATCCCTTAACCTTTATTTTATCTGAGAGGTTGCACTAGTATCACTAGCTGAGAGGTTTGGCCAAAAGCATGCAGGAGACATGTTTATTGTTGGTGGCTCTGGGACAAGTATGAGACACCATACATTGTTCTCTTATTCAAATTAACTAACGTTGTCTAGCTTTTTCAGGTTTTACAGGTGACGGATTCCTTGCCTTCAGAAAACTCCTGGATTTATATATTCAGGTTTCAGGAAGCAGATTTCCAACTATTGTTTGCAAGGCAGGTTGGCCTGAATTGTACGAAGTTCTAATGCAGGATACTCATCTTTGGCTTCTATATACTAAGGGAGAAACAAAAATTGTCATCGTTCTTTTGTTTACAAAAGAGAAGAGCAAAGCAGAAGTTGTCACAAAGACTTCTTATTAAGAAGCCACAATTCCGACAACCGTTAGCCCCGATTGAGTGAACCTTCTTACAATAAGTGACGAAGAGGCCCCACTTTTAACAAGCAATAATAACAAGACTACCAATTCCACTACCGGTATCGACAAGGTCACACCTTGCAAAACTATTAGCAACCATGAAGCGACTATTCCTACAATAACCAGCCATAAAGTGAACGTTTCCCGAACCTCGCAAGATGACAGCGAGAAAAGTCTTATTGATAGCATTGACAAAAAAACCGACCTCGATTATTAAGCAGAACAGCTTTTCTACCTACATGAATAGGAAAAGCTGTGACAACTTTTACTTGAAAAAGTGCACACCAGCCTACATATTTTCAAGGCATCCTATGAAAGGGATGACATTGTGGAATCATTTTCTGCAAACTTGTTACCACCACAACAAGAGGCCACTGGCAGCACAGCACCCACGGAGTTTGGAATTATGCTCAAAGACATATGGGGAGACATGGTCCCTGAGAGACATGATCCAATACAAGAGATTACCTTTATATTAGATGATTTAAAGAAGATTATTGAATGTTTGATTTCTTGAACAGCCCGCCTTAGGGCCACCGATTGTGCAATTAAGCTGTTGAAGAAGACTGTTGGGTTGGAAGAGGAGCCTACATTCGCTCAAAGAAAATGTCAGAGGCTAGATCCCATCAGAATATGGATGTAGTTGTTCCCTACTACTCTTTTCTTATAATAGTAGATCTTTTTTATAGCAATAAACATCATCAGACCAAAGCCCAAATGGTCAAGAACAAGTAGTACTTATCCTCTTTCTTGTGTAGTACAAGTCTGCTACTATTCTTTGTTAGAAGTTCAAGTATTCATCAAGGATTTGCCCCAATATACGTTCAAGATGTTCAAGAGGTAAGTGTCCTACTACTTCACTGGTCTGGTCTGCAATACGGGTACAAACGCCAAAAAAAACAAAAGAAGTGAGCCTCAGAAAAGATTATGAAAATCACATCTGAGTTCCCAGCACCATGACCTCAGACTTGTGAACTCCTTTCCTGAATAGAATTACTGCAACTCCGAGTCTGATTGCCCCATAGTTGTTAGGGGTAGCCGATAGTGGGACTATAATATCGGACTAAGTCTGGGTAGGTCTCTTTGGAGATTTGTCTAAGAAGGCTCGTGGGTAACTATCTCTCGTAAGAAGTAATTGATGTAATAAAAAGGAGAATTGAGCAAGATAAAGATTTGTAGCGCGATAACTTTTTATATTGATAAGATCTCTTCTCCGGTGCTTGATGATTTCTAACTATCTAGCGAGACACTTTCTACTTATAGTATTTCCGAGAGTACTTCTGACTTCTATACTACTGAAGTACCTTTCCGACTTGATCTTGATTTATGAATGTGCGAACATCCTTTGACCCTGAAGACTCGCACACCACTTCAGCTAAATCCTTTGCTAAGTGAATTGTCCTTCCAATTACTTGCATTCGATCTCTGCGCTGTATGAACTTAGTCTGTATATGCAGCCTGGCTCGCTATCATACCAGTCGTTCCTTCCGGTCATGTTCTGATCAAGATTTCTCATGCCGGGTAATCATATGCCTACTTCTTACGAAGCTAATTACATATGTTGGTTGGTCTATCTTTGAAGTGCCATAACTTCCTCACCAACTGATGAAACTTTGCCGTATGACTTCGTACGGATAGAGCGCCAACTTTTATCTAGAAATTAGCGAAAACCTCTTGGCCGCATCCCTCGTATCGAGATACAGAGGTTGATTTGCCACCATGACATAGTAATAATAACTATGATGGCAGTGTGGGTTGAACATGTGACCTTTGGATATCATACTAGTGATTATACCGTTTAGCCAATGTCGGGACGGCAGGGGTCTGATGGCCGTATTTTTGAGGTCTGTGCGCTGGATTCCAGTATTCCATACATGGGCTTTCAATGTGCATAACATGAGCTCCCTCCTTAAGGTTTCGCCTCGAATACCTTTTATTTATAACAAGATCCAATTTATTCTAACTTCCTTTTTGAACTCGAAGTAGTAGGGTAAAAAACCTCATGCGTTTGCTTGTCCACATGAGGAAAACCTTTCCTAATACATTCAACTTCGGCCAGTCCCGGCATATCCAGGTTCTGCCTATGAAAACGTTCTACCATCTCCTGAGCGTTTGTTAACCCTTCCGGGGGTTCCCAAGTATTCTCGTCCTCCACACATTCCTTCCATTTTACAAAATACTGAAGTTCCTTGAACGTTCGGTTTCGTCTTCCCACCTTTCTAGTGTAAGTGATTATCTCACTTTTTACTATTCTTTCCACTTCCCATTTGAGATTTCCCTCAACATCCTCGGGCTCTCTAGGTGGTTGTTTCCTAGCCTCCCGTATTGAGGTTCTGTAGGGTTCTAGTAACGATATATGGAACACGGGATATATTTTCCATCGTGGGGAGATTTCGAGTTTGAAGGCTCGGTTGCTCTTCTTAACTTCCAACACTTTGAATGGTCTGTGAAGCTTCGGGCTTAGTTTTTTCGTTGGTCGCTTAGTTCGTATGTTTTTTGCGTTTAGCATTACTAGGTCCCCAATTTTAATGTCTGGCTGCTGTTTTGCTTTCCGCTCATAATATCTGCCCATATCTTCGCGAGTTTTCTCCAATGCTGTTTTGGCCCGTTGGTGTATATTCTGCATTTAGTGTGCATAGAGTTCTTTTCCTGGATTCTGAGCTTCCCGTTCCTTCATCTATTCCGTTTGTGGGTGGAATCCGTAATTGGCGTAGAAGGGTGACAACCCATGGGCGGTTGTAGTGGAGTTGTTATACGCATGTTCCGCCAGTGGTAACAGCTGGTACCAATCTTCCTAATCGTAGTTGACAAAGTTGCGTAAGTAACCTTCCAGAGTTTGGTTGGTTCTTTCCGTTTGCCCGTCGGTCTGCGGGTGGTAAGCTGTTGACATTTTGTGTTTAATGCCTAGCGATTTGCACAAGGATTCCCAAAATTCCCCCAAGAACTTAGCATCCATATCAGATATTATCTCCGTGGAGAGCCCATGAAGTTTCCAAACTTCTCGTAGGAACGTATCTGCCACATCCTTGGCCGTTGCGTTTTCCCTTAAGCCTATACAATGGGCCATTTTGGTGAACCGGTCTACTACTACTATGATCTGGGTATGTCCCTGGGATTCTGGTAGGTGGGTAATGAAGTCAGGGGAGATAGATGTCCATGCGGCGAAAGGAACTTGCAGTGGTTGTAGTAACCTGTACTTTACATGTCATGGCGACATATTGTGTTGACATTCGGCACATGACCTCACATAGTCGTTAATCCAAGGGGTGAGTCCTTTTCAGTAGAAGTCTCGGGTGACAATTTCAATTGTTTTTCTTGCCCAAAATGCCCCACTCCTCGCGAGTCGTGGCATCCTTTGGCGATTGTGGTTTGTAGCACTTCATTGTCGGGAATATACAAGCGGTTCTTGTAGTAGAGTAACCCCTGTTTCCTATGCCAGTTCTTGGGTGGTTCCTTCTCTTCAGCCTCCAACCTGTCTAGTTCCTTCTGTCTACTCATCCATTCCTTATCCTTTCCTCCTGCTGCCAATACTTCTGTGATGAAGTCTGTATTAAACACCTTCATTTCTACTTGGGATAGAATAGGGTTTGACATCCTAACATGTTCTTGCGTTAACCGTGGGTGACTCCCCATGTCTTCGATATCGAAGTATTCATTGTTTCCTTTTTCTGCTTGTAGGAAATATACCATGGGTGGTGAGTCTGATACCACGATGGTTCGCTTAGGGGAGAGATCAGAACTTCCAAATTCTTTGTTCGATCGTTCTGTCTCCGGAAGGCTGTCTACCTCCATCATGTCTGATGTGTCATTTTTTTCTATTATGAGCTGCGCTATTCGGTCACCTGGTTGAATCCGACAATTAGCCCCACTGTGGTTTACCATAATGACCTTTACTTCTCCTATGTAGTCTGCGTCAACCACACCTCCATTTATTGCAATGCCTTTTTTGCTGGCCAGTCTGCTTCGTGGAGCAATCCTTGCATAGGTGCCTTTTGGTAGCCCGATCGCTATTCCCATTTCTGCCAATACCTGACCCTGGGCTGGTATGGTAAATTCCTGAATTGCGTATAGGTCGTGGCTGGCTGCTAGCCTTGATCCTTTGGTCGGAAGTTTAGCTTTTGCGGAGAGTTGCTTTACCCTAATTACGTCCCACTTCAGTTGTTCGACTCCTGAAACGTATCCTTCGTCTTCCTCTTTGGCATAAATAAGTGCTAATTGGAAGTGGTCAGGTTTTAAAATAGACTGCTCGCTGTACTTAGCTCCCTCCTCAGGACGGTACTCCGGCCGTCGGCTTAGTGCATCTGGCTTTCCTCCTCTTGTCCCTGGTTGGTAAATAATCTTAAAATTATAATCCGCCAGTCTTTGCGCCCACCTTATCTGCCTCTGGCTTCACATCTTGGTAGTCAGAAAGTTTTGCAAGTTTTGATGGTCAGTATAGACCATTATTGGCTTATCCGATCCTACCAAGTAGTGTCGCCATTCCTTGAAAGCTTCCAAGATGGCGAGTAATTCTTTGTCATGGATCTCGTAGTTGCGTTCTGCGTCGTTTAATTTCCTAGAATGGAAAGCTACAGGGTGAAGCCTTTTTTCTTTAAACTGTGATAAAACGCAGCCAAGCGCAAAGTCGCTTGCTTCTGTTTCCACTACTGATTCTCGATCTGGGTAAAAATATTCCAAGATTGGTGCCATGGCAAATCGTTTTTTGAGTTCTTCAAAAGCGGTATCCTGTTTTGGCCCCCAAAAGAACTTGCTCTTTTCTCCTTTCAGTGTTTCCGTGATGGGTGCACAGATTTTAGAGAAGTCTTTTATGAATCGCCGATAGAAGTTGGAAAATCTGATGAATATCTGGACTTCTTTAACCGACCTTGGTGGCTTCCAGTTCCTAATTGACTCCAGTTTTCGTTCGCTCATTGTGACGCAATTGGTTGCGAAGATGTAACCTAGGAATTCTACCGATTCCAGGTGAAAGACTGATTTTGTGATTGATATTGCCAATCGGTGTTTCTGTAGTTTATCCAGGACCTTTCTTACTAATTTCTCATGTTCTTCCACAGTCTTGGAATAGATTAGAATGTCATCTAAGTAAACTACTACTCTATAATTGAGAAATTCACGGAGGATTTTGTTCATCATGGCTTGGAAAGTTGCAAGTGCTTTGACCAGTCCGAAAGGCATTACCTTTTATTTGAAATACCCATATCTGGTTTGAAATGCCGTTTTCCATTGATCCCCTTCGCGTATTCTCAACAGATGGTAACCGTCTTTTAGATCCAATTTGGTGAATATTTTGCCACCTTCGACTTGATCTTTTAGTTCTCCCATTAATGGTAGGGGGTACTTATTTAAGATCGTTAATTTATTAAGGTTCCGATAATCCACACAGAGACGCAGTTTCCCATCTGGCTTCGGAACAAAAAGGATTGGTGCTCCTGCTGGAGATTGACTGTGGGCGATCTTTCCCTGCTTTAGCATCTCCTTTAGGTACTTGTCTAACAAGTGTAGCTGATATGCCGACATAGGGTAGATGGGTCCCCAGGGTGGTTCAGCACCTGGCTTGAGATCAATCGCATGATCGAATGTTTGTCGGCCTGCTAAAGTTTCTGCTGTTGAAGTGAGGAATAGCTCCTTGTATTTCTCATAGGGTTGTGGTAGCATGTCCAGGAGTATTTGGTTAGGATCGTCCACTTGCTTTATTCTTCCACAGTATTGGGCTTCCTCGTCGTAAGTTACGGTTTCGTCTTATTCAAACATTCCTCCTATTCCTTCATCTTCGACATGTCCTTGACAACAATGTTGGTTGAATGCCTACTTCTTTGGGTCCGCAATATTTGCAATAGGGTGTTCCTTATGCCACCATCCAAACGGGATGATTAAGTCGTATTTGCCTGCCGCCGCTACCTCGCAAGATATATCTAAGCGGTGGCCATTATTTCCTATTTCTAGGAGTAAGGGATGAGTGAAGTGGTTACCGCCTAAGGGGTTAATTTCCCCATCAAAGGCTTGAATAGGTAGCGTATTCTGACGTGTTTCGTATGGTATGTTGAAGTGTTCAACTAAATCTTTGTTGATTAAGAATATGTTTGATCCCGAGTCAAAAAGTACTCAGATGCGTATTCGATTTCCTGTAGTTTCGATATATGCCGGCCCTTCCGGGCAGTTGTAATGTGTGGGTTTGGGAATTTGGGATTGTATATGTTTGCCCATGGGCAACGTAGCCATGTTTTTTCGTTTCGTCATCGTGGTTGAGCGTAGGTATTTGGGGTTTGTTGCCATGCCCGTGTAGTTTCGACTCTTGAAGTCTCCTCAGACAAACTAAAACATGTCAATAGCTCGGTTACAGGGTGGCCCACTACTAGTGGTCTTTACTTCTTGCCGAAGAATTCCCATAACCCTTCAGACTGCCAGTCTATTTACCAGCTTGCCTATCCAACTGGTTTTATTACCATCTCAAGCTGGTTTATACCTTAGGGAGTAATTCTGGATCCTCGGTATCTTACTCCTAACATTCAGCGGGACTCTGTATTGGTTGGACAATGTAGTGATGCTTCGACGCATATGTCCTGTCACTCACCTCATAGGTCTGGGTGGATGTACTTCGGGGCTTGTTCTGAAAATTTGGATTCCTGTTCTCCCAATCACCGTTGGTTTGAACTGTTTTCTGGGGTTCCTCGTTGGACTGATTGTACTAAGGGATTCTTCCCTTACCGTCATCCTAACTCTTTTTCTTCTTCTGGGTACTAGTTAATCCTTTCTCCAGGTCGCTCCACTTTGTTCTCTTAGGCCTTCAGGGTTACGCCCGATTACTACTTATGTAGTCTCTCATTATTTTTGATTTTGATTTCGGAGGGAGGGCTTCCTCCGAGTACCCGACTGCCCTCGCCATCGGTGTCAGGAGTAACTTAAGTTATTTCCATATCGCTGAAGTCCCATGCCATCGGTCGCTCTATTTGATTGACCCGGGGTACTTCTTCTGTTTGTTGCTGACTTAGAGCCGCAGATTGTCTTGGTTGGAACGGAGTCGCCTGGCTGGCCTTCCATTGCCGCGACTTCGGGTAGGGCGCCTTTTTATTATAAGGCTTCTTGGATTCTATTGCTGAAATCTGAATTGATTTTCAGCATTCAGCCCATTTGTGGTTATTCATTCCACAACGGGTACACTGTTGGTTGTCTTTTCGTGCTTGAATAACCTGTTCTTTGATGTCACCATGTGCGGTTTTCCAATCTGTATGCTCCACTTTTCCCTTAGTGGTGGTCCCCTTGTTTTTTCTTTCCACCTCCTTCTTGGCTTTGTACTCCGCTTTCTCTTCAGCGGTGTATGTTTTTCGTTGCTTCTTGGATTTGGAAGTTTTTTCCTCCCTTTTCCTTTTTCCACCAGAATCGTCCTTGGTTGCGGTGGGATAGTCATGTCGTAGTGCGACTTGCTCTAAAAACGTCTCCTCACGCCTGGTGACCTCTCTTATCGCTGCCATCCAATCGCTATCACTGGCGTATTCTTCAGTGGATAATCAGCGTAAGGCTTCTCTTGGGAGTCGTCATTCGATTATCTGGCGCCACGCGATCCCACTCATGTGAACATGCGTGTTTAAGTTCTTCATATCCAGGAGATATTTATCGACGTTATTTTTGTACTGGACCTTTTCCATTAGTGCCAGTGCTCTTTCACCTTCATGCCTGAGTGCAAAACGGGTGACGTATTGATTTCTGAATGCTTCCCAATACTCGTATCATTCCACCTTGAGGTGACCTATTTCTCCGGTCATCTTCTTCCTATAGGTTATGGCGAATGCCAATACGTCTTCTCCTTCCATTCTTCCTATGGTGTACTTAATACGTTCCTGATCAGTTTTCCACTGGTGTGGATTTCTTTTGAAGTAGTCCTCGCATTGTAGTAACTAAAGTTTAATGTCTTGGTGTTTGAGGTTCTTGAAGGTTGGGGGTGCATCTGCTTGTTTTTTGCCACTATGGGCAATGGCCATTCCTATTGCCTTGACTAACAAGGCTACCTGTGGGTTAGTTGGGTTGCCACGTTCGGGTCTCCAGGATGGTCCGCTGTTTTCCCTATTCCCACCTTGCTCGTCATCAGAGTCATGGTCACTTGGGTCAGGGTCGTTTTCGCCCGGTGGTTGCCTTGGTGGTCCTTAGTTACCACCATCGTCTCTTTGGTTTGTGGGGTGTTCTTCCTGTTGTTTCCCCTTGTCTTGCCTGGTTGGTCTTTGCCTTTCCTGCATCCAGCGCTGGACTCTATCTGGTGCTTCCGCTACTAGCGGAGCCGCTGGGGCTGGTTGGGCAGGGACTGTAGTTGTTGGGGTTGGTTGGAGATTCCCTAACAATCTCATTACCTGTTCCATTTGTGCGGTCTGCTTATTTGCGAAGGATTTCTGTGCTTCGGCTTGGTCTGATACTACTTTTTGATGTATCGCTATATCTTGCGCATGTTGAGCTTTGAGTTTTAATACTTCTTGCTCAAGTATAGAATCCTGTGTTGCCGAAGCTTTGCCCTGTTCTTCAATGTTAACATGAAGTTGGGAACTTACTGCCTCATGGCGACTTTGTCGCTTATTAGCCGCTTTTATTTCTTGAGCCATCCTGGCTAACTCCTCTTGTCTGGTGTAAGTAGCATTTTCTACTGCTATTATGAGCCCTTCGAATGCCGCAGTTTTCTCAGCATCCAATTGCTTTCCGTCTGCCACCTTCTTTCTAGTGTCATCCATCTCTGACACTAGTTCTTGTACTCTCTCAGCAAGATCGCCAATTTTTACCTGATTGGTGGTGATTCGTCCATCTAAGTGTCGTGCAGCCTTTGCAGCTCGTTCCATTAGACTGCGTAAATATGCGTTAGTGTTGCTTGGTCTTGGGAATCCTTGTCTTCTCCCTGATCCGGAGGCCGCTATTTTGGCCCCAAGTCCTCTTGGTGCAGGATAGGGAGATCCAGTTCGTCTTTGTGCGATGTCTGAGTGTGTCGGGGCATCAATGCTGGAGTGAACGGAAGCGCCTGATGCTTCTGTAATACGTTCCATGGGGCTTGGCGGGTCATCGCCTGAAGTGTCCATGGGTTCTCCGCCCATGATGAGAGGTCTCGAGGGGAAAGACATTTTGATATGTTAAGGGGAATTTTTTACTCGTGCAAAAAAAGTGATTTGAGGTAAGCCTTGGTAACAAGGAGAACTATCAATATAGTGTTAGGGGTAGCCGATAGTGGGACTATAATATCGGACTAAGCCTGGGTAGGTGTCTTTGGAGATTTGTCTAAGAAGGCTCGTTGGTAACTATCTCTCGTGAGAAGTAATTGATGTAATAAAAAGGATAATCGAGTAAGATAAAGATTTGTAGAGCGATAACTTTTTATATTGATAAGATCTCTTCTCCGGTGCTTGATGATTTCTAACTATCTGGCCAGACACTTTCTACTTATAGTATTTCCGAGAGTACTTCTGACTTCTATACTACTGAAGTACCTTTCCGACTTTATCTTGATTTATGAATATGCGAACATTCTTTGACTCTGAAGACTCGCACACCACTTCAGCTAAATCCTTTGCTAAGTGAATTGTCCTTCCAATTACTTGCATTCAATCTCTGCGCTGTATGAACTTAGTCTATATATGCAACCTGGCTCACTATCATACCAGTCGTTTCTTTCGGTCATGTTCTGATCAAGATTTCTCATGCCGGGTAATCATATGCCTGCTTCTTACAAAGCTAATTACATATGTTAGTTGGTCTATCTTTGGAGTGCCATAACTTCCTAACCAACCGATGAAACTTTGCCATATGACTTCGTACTGATAGAGCGCCAACTCTTATCTAGAAATCAGCGAAAACCTCTCGGTCGCATCCCCCGTATCGAGATACAGAGGTTGATTTGCCACCATGACATAGTAATAATAACTATGACGGCAGTGTGGGTTGAACATGTGACCTTTGGATATCATACTAGTGATTATACCGTTTAGTCAATGTCGGGACCGCAGGGGTCTGATGGCCGTATTTTTGGGGTCTGTGCGCTCGCAGGTCTGTGCACTGGATTCCAGTATTCCATATATGGGCTTCCAATGTGCCTAACAATAGTCACCTTCTACACTTATTACAATAGCAAGTATCTTCTGAGTTGGAGTTCAATCCTGACGTTGTCATGTCATACCATTCATACAAACGTTGTGGAAGCCAGGCTTGGGTTGTATGCTTGAGTCATTGGGGCTAGCTGGGGAAGCATTGCTCCTACAACCTCTATTAGCAAAAATAATACTCTGCACCTGGAGTCCCTTGTACATCTAGTGTACCTAGAACACATAATGTCACTCGCGAGTCAGGATACAATGTTGATCTCATATTGTATCTTGCTTTTGCATTACTTAACGTTACGCACCCTGATGCTATCCTGACATGGACCCTTATGTGCTCTGCACTGTTACTGCCTCTAGTACTCTGCTCTTCTACTCTGACTGCGTTTGGTGTTCTGCCCTTGCTTTCTGAACACTTCTGATTCTCTGTTGCTACATCAGGATAATACCACATGATTCACTATTCTATTCTGATGATCTCTACTCCTAGTGCCTTTCGTTATCAGCAAAAATTCAGATTTACTCCCTATAACTCATGAAGTATATGAGGTATATGAGGCAATAATATAAAACTCCCTTTGATGTAGAGTGTGTTCAAGTCATCAGATATCTTGTATGAATCAGAATTAGCCTTTCTGTGCCGCTGCCCCATGTCTTTTTCTGATTCACCGTTTATGTTGAAACGTTCAAAGGCTCTAATTACCTTTTGCCCGGTGGGGTCTGACATTTTCCTGTTTACCTTGGATTCTCCAGTTTCATCTTGCCTCCTCATAAGAGATCTGTCTTTTCGTTCTCTTTATGGAGTCATCTTGACTCTCCATGTCCTCAATCAGCAGTATCACATATTTTCCCATTCTGTTCTCTAGTATATACTGCATTCAGAACACAACACTCTTTTCTCACCTCATGTTAACCCGCTTTGCTATTGTTTGTCCTCAATAGGATGCCCTGCGTTCTATTAGCATTTTCTGTCAGCTTTGTTGATTCCTCTTGCTACAGTTTCCCTGACAAGTATTCCATGCTTTGCTCCTTGTATAGACTCTTTTATCTTTATGACAGCATCTACTCCTGCACTTTACTTGATGCGTTGCATTTCAATGCCCCATTTCTATGTCCTCTTGCTTTATTTTCAATGGCTACTTCTTCCAGCTACTTTTGTACCACTATCAAGTCACAAATATCATTTCTAAGTCATTTTCGTATGAACTAATTATAACGCTTCACTTAGGCCTCATGATTATACAGATCCTTTGTTTACATCTTTAGGTGCCTTAAACATCTCATATTATTCACAGCCAGCTCCTTCATACATAGACTTTACAGTGTGACAATTTCGTGTTCAATAATAGAAGAGTCAATTAACTATTACTATCCTGGTACCTATTACTAGGCTTTATTTGTACTCATCAGGACTTTCTCCAAGCGAATGTAACGATACTTGAGAAAGGTAGCTACAAGTGACCACTTTGCATGCCCAGTAGGTCTACCAGAGGGTAATCACGGTAGGGAAGGTCCAGTATACAAAGTATACAGAGTAGACTAAGATGAGTACCTAGAAGTCTACTAGCGAACTTTAGTAGTTGCTTGCTCTAGGGCAAGACAGGGTAACCCAAGTAGCGAAAGTAACCTTGTCAGACAGGGTAACCCTTCAGAGGGATTATTCTACAGGGCTCAAGTAAATAATAGGAAGGTTATACGGGTTTCCGCGGAAATCTTACTGGGGTTATGCGGACTTCAAACAGGATTTTATCAATGATAGAGTAAAGTTACCCTACCTTAGAAATCATGTATCCTACCTTCGGGTCTTAGTTACTCTACTGTGAGATCCTGTTACCCTACCTTGATCGGTGGGACCATACCAGGACTTTGTAAGAGCATCAATAAGGGAGCCTGAGATTAGATGTTACTGGTGCTGCTGGTACATTTAGCATACTAGACCTTGATATGACTACAGAAGGGGTCATGTCTAGTTGAGAACTCGATCTGGGTGTCCAACACGCCCTTCTGGCCCCAATCTTAGGACTGTACGCGCACGGCAAACACATAGGTAGTTGAGAAACTCTATAGAAATTCTGAGGATTGAAGCAGCTCTCATAACACCGTATACATCGTGGCCGTCCGACCGACCAGAAGCTGTTTGCAGGATATATAGGAGAAGTGTGGGCGGCTGCCCAAAGGGAGGTTGCCTACTTTAGCGCAATTAGACACCTGATTGGTATAAGGAATCGTGTACTAGTCTGTGGGTAGTAAGGGGGTCCACCAGAAGGTCTATCGGGAGTTTCAGGAACAGTCAAAATTGCTTCCAGAATTGACCCCATAGTACGTCCATGCCAACCCTGAGTAGTGTACCATATCTGAGGGAAGTAATTGGACTCTAAAAGCATTAGTCTAGTCACGGTAGAGGTAGTTAATATTGGATTAGTTCCGGGTAGCGCCTGTGGAAGCCAACACAATAATACACCTTACCGGAGGAGCTGAGTAGTTAATCAAATATAGTATGTGCATAGAGTAGAGACAAAATAACTACAAAGCTTGTATAAAGACGATAAAGCCAATGGGCCAGTGAGTCTGACTGACATATGGTCCAGGCATTGACAATACAGTTCGCTGCTGGGATGTCAACGATTGTAAGTGGTTTTCTCTCATGCGGTTGTATTGGGGATATATTGCAGAAACCACTTCCAGTTCGTGAGCTTAACTATGTCCGAGCTATCTGACATCTCTGAAGGTTTATTCTGAGGGAGAGGGTTTCTAGGATAATCCTAGGCTGAGCAGGATGCTTGTAAGAGGTCAGGGTAGTGATGGGGTGTTACTTGGCTTTATATCTATATCTACTACATATAAGCGAAGAATACCCTACCCGGAAAACCAGCTATCCTCAAGAAGAACTTGAATTGAGTAAAGCTTTCAGGCTTAACAATATTAAGTTTTACCGTTTGATTCTTTTATTTTAAACTTTATATTTATCATTATTCTACTTGGAGACTTTGGTGCGGTTGCAATCTTAGAATCCATCTTCCTACAGGGTGCTCCTGTTACTGTCACAAACCTGACTAAGCGAGGAATATGGTTTCACATGACGCATGGTTATGCGTCATAGGTTTGTGATTTGTCTCACATGACTCGCACTCGTGATGTCATCGTTATAATGGTATTGGTTGATGTTTCGCACATGACTACGATTGTGGTCATATGATTTATGTACTTTTGCACATGACTCACATTACGAGTCATGGGTTTCACTCATGTGACGCGAGTTGCGCACATAATTTGTTAGTTGGATTATGATTGGTTTAGGTATGTCGCGCAGTTGACTTGTTAGAAGTCAGCTGATGGATTTCGCACATGACTCGTTATGAGTCATGAGGTTGTGTGACTCAAGGGTATGAGTCATCAGGGTTAGGGTTGTGGGAGGAACGCCTATATAAGAGGGCCGTGACCGACGAGTAGTTAGTTCCTCACGCAACCATCTAAGTACTTTCTTACACTATCAATACAAGTTATCTTTACTATCATGATTCCCGGTGAATAAAGAGAAGTGTCTCTTAGCGAGTTCTCGACTACACGATAGGAGCAAGTGTGTTCGGCTATTAAAGTAGTACGCGAGAATCTCGGAGTTGTTACCTGCTGCAAGTATCGCCCGGAAGAAAGGATCGTTACATTTGGTTGCGTCTCTTCGCAGCACCTAACAAACAGACAAGACGTCGGACCAACACGAGGACCCACTAGCAGAAGCAGTATTCGACACAGAAACTCTAGGCGAAGCACTTCAACAATCCATGGAACATCAAGGGCCGGAAGCCCAGTATCACCAGAAGCAAGATCCCCGGAAGGATCTGAAGGAACAGTATCACCGGCTATCACAAGAAGGAACACGATGTCAGCACCAACACCAGCCGCATAAGGCGGGCTGAGCAATCCCCCAGCGGGCGGCTCGACGACGGCCATACAACTGGCAGGATTCACAGAAGAACAACTAAGGCAGATCATCCAATTGGCACAAGGCGGCGAAAGGAACCCGAGATTGAAAGTCAAACTACCACCCGAATTCAAAGGAGAACGAGAGGCACTACGAACATTCATAGCACAATGCAATTTGTACTATGAGGCGACTGGCATTACCATAGACACAGAAAAAGTGACATACGCAAAGTCACTATTAAGGGGAGCAGCAGCAAAATGGATTACACCATACGCGGAAGGAAGGAAAACAGCAAACTGGGAAACCTGGGGCTGATTTACCGACGCACTCAGAAGACAGTTTGCCGACGTTGACACACAGAATGCAGCCAGAACCAAGATCGAGGGCATGGTTCAGGGAAAGCGAAACATAACCGACTACTGGAACGAATTCCGGTTAACAGCAGACGAGGCTGATTACGACGATCAGTCAATGCAACGAATATTCCTCAAAGGAATCAACCGTACCCTACAAGACGCATGGGGACAGGACAATTACGAAACAGACGACGTCGAAGACCTTGCCAACTGGGCCATCAGAAAAGAAAATCGCATCAACTTCGTCAATAGCATACAACAAAAAAGCACACCAACCCGCACGGCCGAAGTACCAAGAAATCAGGATGGCACATTCAGGCCAGCTGTCAACCACGAAAGAGGAGACCCGATGGACCTCGACGCAACATGAAGGCAGCCTAACTGGAGGCTACCCAACAACGAATTTAGAAGAAGACTCAGAGAGCAGCTATGCCTCAAATGCGGAAAGCCAAATCACCGAGCAAAAGATTGCAACAATGGAAGAGACGGACGAGACTATACTAGTCAACAACGAAACGGACAAAGTCAACGACGACCACCATGGGGGACCAAACCCAAGATTAGGGAAATAGAAGTGGAGAGAGAACCCGAACAGTCAGGAAACGAAGAAAGTCCCCAGTAAGAGATGGTATGAGGGACAGACCCGAACGGAAACCCATCATTTTGGCAAACTACTACGCGGCACTCAACTACACGGAAACACTTGAAAACGAAAACGATCACCTTATGGTGAAGGTTAGACTTCACGGAAAAAAGGAAACAGTCACGATCAACGCAATAATCAACTCGGGAGCAACAGAAGATTTTATCGACCAGGGGATATGCGAGAAGCACGGAATCCCGACAACACGAGCTCAGAAACCGAGAGAAATTTACCTAGCGGATGGGAAGCCAAGCAGCATGGGGCCAGTCACCCATGTTGTGAAAGTACCTATGGACATCAATAGCCATAGGGAATTAGCAACTCTTCAAGTGGCAAATTTGCAAAACCATGAAGTCATCTTGGGAATGCCATGGTTACAAACGCATAATCCGACCATCGATTGGAACGATAAGATTACTTTTACAGCGAACAATGCACAACATGGTGTTTGAACAGTCCACCTGTTGCGTATGCTGTACCGGAAGCGGAAGCCCTGGAAGAAAACTTGATTACCAAGTTATCTGAAGTTCAGGCCAGCATTGACAAGCGTGTCAAGGTCAAATGATTGACCAATGAAGCAAGAATGCCTACGAAGGGATCGATTAAGGCAGCAGGAAGCGACATGTACGCAATTGAGAATATCAGCATACCAGCCCAGGGGCAGGTAACGATCGGAACTGGAATAGCCATTGGGCTACCTCAAAACACTTACGGACGAATAGCTCCACGCAGTGGTCTTGCAGTCAAGCATAGACTCAGCACCAATGCGGGAGTTATAGATGCCGACTATACAGGAGAAGTGAAGGTAGTAATGGTCAACCAAGGAGCTACCGAGTACACGGTACGAAAGGGAGATCGAATTGCACAGTTGATTATCGAAAAAATCAACAATGGAGAGCTATACAAAGTAGCTTCATTGGACGAAACTGAGA
Source organism: Tuber microsphaerosporum (assembly GCA_003521225.1). NCBI lineage: Eukaryota > Fungi > Ascomycota > Pezizomycetes > Pezizales > Tuberaceae > Tuber > Tuber microsphaerosporum. The sequence continues at coordinate 4,506 of QOVD01009535.1, read as the reverse complement.
GAAGCGACCACGGATTCGGCAGTACGGAAACCAAAAACGATATTAGCAAGGAAGCTAGTACACCAAAACCAAGGATCGAGATAAACGAAATCTCGGCTAAAGCATTTGGCCACTTCTATCGGAAAGGAGAAACCACCGGGATTATCAACAGAAGCTGGATCGAAAATGAGATGAGACTGGAAGCAGTCAATATCAGCACAGAATTGGCTATCAGGAACAAAAAAGCCAACGAACAGGAAGAACTTGAAGAAATAGTTCCGAAGGAATACCATTACCTGATGGACGTCTTCGAAAAAGAAGAAAAAACTGGACTACCGCCGCACCGACCAGGAGTTGACCTGGAAATCAACCTGAAAGACAGAGAAAAAGTCCCAACAAAGAAGATATATCCACTATGCGCGGACGAACTGGACGAATTACGACGATATATCAACCAGAACCTAGGAAGAGAATGGATACGAGAAGTATGGACAGACTTAGCGTCGCCCATACTATTCGTCAAGAAAAAGGATGGAAAGCTTCGCCTCTGCGTGGATTACCGAGGACTTAACGAAGTCACCAAAAAAGACCGGTATCCACTGCCACTCATCAGCGAGGCATTGGATCGGCTCAACACCGCCAAATACTTCACGAAACTCGATATCAAGGATGCCTACCACAACGTTAGAATCAAGGAAGGCGATGAATGGAAAACGACTTTCTCAAGTAAATTGGGAACATATGAATACCTGGTAATGCCCTTTGGGCTAACCAATGCACCTGCGGCATTCCAAAGATGGATCAACAATACGGTTCGAAGATATATCGATATCTGCTGCATAGTATATTTGGACGATGTCCTAATATACTCGGACACTTTGGAACAACACCGAAAAGATGTCGCCAACATCTTGGCAGACATATACGAATCAGGAATGAAGGTCAAACCTTTCAAATGCGAATTCCACAAGAAAGAAGTGGAATACCTTGGATTTATCATCAACGAAGACGGCATCAAGACGGATTCCATCAAAACAAAAGCAATATGGGAGTGGGCGGAGCCAACAAAGGTTAAGGAAGTGCAATGCTTCCTCAGCTTTTGCAACTTCTATCGACGCTTCATAGAAGGATTCAGCAGGACAAGCAAACCCCTATACCGGCTTACAGAGAAAGCCGTCAAATGGGAATAGGGAGATGTCGAACAGACAGCATTCGAAGAACTACAAAGGAAACTCACCACATCACCGGTTCTAGTCCATTACGACCCCGACAGACCAACAATGATCGAGACGGACGTATCGAAATATGTTTGTTCTGGGATATTATCACAACAAGGACCAGACGGAAGATGGAGACCAGTTGCATTCCGATCCAAGACGATGAAAGACGCCGAAATCAATTATGACATCCACGACAAAGAACTATTAGCAGTCATACAAGCCCTAGAAGAATGGAGAAGATACGTCAAAGGATGTCGACACCAAGTATGAGTTATGACGGACCACAAGAACCTGGTTACCTTCATGACCTCGAAGAACCTTAACGACCGACAAAAACGCTGGGAACAACGAATACATCAGTTCGATTTCAAGATATATTACCAACCAGGAAAAGAGAATGGAAAAGCGGACGCACTCACCCGAAGAGCAGGAGACCTACCAATGGCAGGAGATCCAAGGCTCATCAACCCCCCTCAAATACTACTTCCAAAGGAACAGTATTGGGAGGAAATCAACGAATTGGAACTAGTGGAATTCCAGGACATGGACGAAGGAAAGATACAACAAGCGAGCCAGAAGGACGAATACATACAACAAATCAGGAATGCGTTGGACAAGGAAGAAAAGGAAATGAAAGGGGTAGCACTTGGGCTATGTCAATGGAAGGATGAACACCTATGGTATCAAGGGAAAATATGGATACCAGACGACGAAGGGCTCAGGACCACCCTTATCTACAACCACCACGATGTTCGACAGGCAGGACACGGAGGAATGGCGAAAACTACCGAGCTCATATGTTGCAAATATTATTGGCCAAATATGAGGGAAACAATCAAACGATACGTCAAAAATTGCGACACATGTCAACGAACGAAAGTGGTACGACATGCACCCTACGGACTATTACAACCAAACGAGGCACCTGATCAACCATGGAAGTCAATAGCAATGGACTTCATTACGGACCTACCGGTATCGAACGATTATGACACCATCTTGGTCGTCATCGACCGCCTGACCAAAATGAGTCATTTTATACCATGCCGAAAGGATCTATACGCGCGGCAGTTTGCAAATCTATTTCTACGAGAAATAGTTCGATTACATGGAATCCCACGAGATATCATCACGGATCGAGGCACACTATTCACATCAGACTTGTGGAAGGACACCACAATGAAAATGGGAATTGAACGGCGACTTAGTACGGCATTTCATCCGCAGACGGACGGACAAACGGAACGAACCAATGCCATACTGGAACAATATCTACAAGCCTATATCAACTACCAACAGGACGATTGGTATGAGGCATTATCACTAGCAGAATTTGCATACAACAATGGATATCAGGAGACGATCAAGACGACACCATTCTATGCAAACTACGGAATCAACCCCGAATACAAAACAATTGGTCATCTGATGCAAACGAAGAAAAGTTCAACTGAAGATATGAGGGAATTACACGACACACTACGAAGCGAGATAGTGGCAGCACAATTACGACAAAAAGAATATTACGATCAACACCAAAAACCCGATCCGAATCTCAAGTCAGGAGACAAAGTCTGGTTGTTGCCACGCAACATCAAGACCACAAGACCATCGAAAAAACTGGATTACAAGAAAATCGGACCATTCAAGATAGTGGCAAAGCTTAGCAGCAGCGCTTATAAGCTGGCTCTGCCACCTTCGATGAAGATACACGACACATTCCACATCTCACTTCTCCAACCATACGAAGACAACAGATTCCCCTCACAAATCCAAACTCCTCCTCCGCCTATTGAGATAGACGGAGAAAACGAATACGAACTCGAAGAAATCATCGACTTTCGAGTACATCGAAACCACTTGCAATATCGAGCTAAGTGGACGGGATATTCACCAGAACACGACAAAGCCTGGTACCCCGCAGAAAACTTCGAAAATGCCGAGCTCGCAGTTCAACGATTCCACTCCCGCTACCCAGGAAAGCCAAGAATGGGTGCAAGTGGAATCCCCGCGACCGACCGCCGCACCACTCAGGGCTGAACAAGGATGGGGCGATTACGGCAATCGCAGCTTCAGCCCATTTCCACCTACTAGCCCGCCGTACTCGGGTCGACCAGAATCGGAGCTAGACGCAGACCAGATAGAGGCAAAGCGGAACATGGAGCGAAACAAGCATCTCAGCCTATCGTGGACGGGCTGTTATAACGACGAATGTCAAGTCCACATCAGCGAGAAGACAGGGAATTGGTTCCCTAAGAAACCCGAAGATACAGTGTTGATTTATCAACACCCTACGAAACGCAGTATGAATCGGCAACACCTCCTCCTCCTCCTCCTCCTCCGGCAAGACCAACGCGAAGGTCTCACCTGGAGATCTATACTTGGGACGTGTGCTTTAAAGACAACTGCATGTTCCACAAAAACGACAAAATTGAAGCAGGATTTTATCCCAGACCAGGGGGAGCTCAGGAACCGCTGAGCAGGAAAGATCAGAGCACGAGGAATAGAAGAGAAGCCGTGAGGACCCGGCTTGAGAGGGAGAAGGGCGAGAAAGAAGAGGAGGAGAGAAGGGAAAGAGAAGGAACTGCTCCAGACGCCGACAGCCTGCATAGGCAAATCGAAGGCCTAATGCAATGAAACGCACACCTCGAAGACATGATACGACTACAAGACGAGACGATCCGTAACCAGCAAAAAACAATCGCGGACCAACTCGGATCAATCCAAGTAGGACGCAACATGTTGAGGATGATGAAGTCGGCGTGAAGGAACGAAGAAAGCAGCAACAGACATTTGAAAAGGCATATCAAACGTATGGGAGAAAAGTTGTTGTAATTTGAGGATTAAGCATCGAGGGACTGATGCTAGGGGAGAAGGGAGCGAATGTCACAAACCTGACTAAGCGAGGAATATGGTTTCACATGACGCATGGTTATGCGTCATAGGTGTGTGATTTGTCTCACATGACTCGCACTCGCGATGTCATTGTTATAATGGTATTGGTTGATGTTTCGCACATGACTACGATTGTGGTCATATGATTTATGTACTTTTGCACATGACTCACATTACGAGTCATGGGTTTCACTCATGTGACGCGAGTTGCGCACATAATTTGTTAGTTGAATTATGATTGGTTTAGGTATATCGCGCAGTTGACTTGTTAGAAGTCAGCTGATGGATTTCGCACATGACTCGTTACGAGTCATGAGGTTGTGTGACTCAAGGGTATGAGTCATCAGGGTTAGGGTTGTGGGAGGAACACCTATATAAGAGGGCCGTGACCGACGAGTAGTTAGTCACGAAC
>QOVD01009298.1:0-15966 GCA_003521225.1 Tuber microsphaerosporum | reverse complement strand
CTTTGTATCTCCCCTCCCCCCTCTCCCTTCTACATCCTCTCTGTTCCACTTTTTCTTTCATTCCTTCTTGCCCGTTTCCTTCCACCCAGGCAACTGTCTTGTTGCACCGAATCAACTTTTGTTTTTTTTGTTTTTTTTACATTCTCTCGTTTGCAGTAGCGGTGCTGGATCTACTACGGACTTTCCGCCAAACTTTACGCAAGCTCGCCTCGCCGTTTTTACCAATTCTACGCAGAGCGTTTCGGACGAACAATACTCGGTCTTTGCGAAAAATTTCCCCTGTCAACTTGCTGGATCCTGTTTCACGGTTCAGCTGGCCCTGAACACCACTGGTATAGCCCCAATACAAGCGATTTCCAGACCGACATCCGCGCGTTGATCGCAGCTTCACCAAAATTCCATCCAAACCACGGGAAGAGGCGATAGCCATGAATAACATTCAGCGTTCGGGGACGGTGTCCGAGAGGTCTCGGTGGCCGGCTCTTGCGGCCAAGATGAGCTCTCCGGATGTTGCCCACAAAGAGAATAAACGGTTTACTATGAAACAGAAGATTGACCGCTGGTATGTACTTCGGACTCTGATAAATGTTGGAAGTATTTAAGAGCTAACTTCAAGTCTAGGATGGTGAACGAAGGATACCGACGAATGTCCGTTGTTACCTTGTCCTCTCGCTTATAACAACGCTAACAACTTTTTAGTTTTGTCGCTGTCTTCGTGCTGTTACATTTGCTTGTATTTGGCTTTGGCTTCTTGCATTACACGCTGAAGGTTTGAGTTCCGGTAGGAGGTAAATAGACGTGGGCGCTAAATATTTGTAGGATAACCTCGTCGGCCCAAGAGCTCTTTTTGGTATTACCCTGCCAATAGCGAGATCTTCAGCTCTCGTGCTTCACGTCGATGTCGCTCTTATCCTGCTACGTATGTGCCTTGCGGTGGATGTGTTGGAAGTGGATACTGATTGGAAGGATAGCTGTATGCCGTAACTTAATCTCTATGGCTCGCCAGACTGCACTCAATGGGATCATCCAATTCGGTACGCTTGTCATGAGTTTAATTTGAATATTGGGCACTGACTGACGTGTTTGTAGACAAGAATATAACTTTCCATAAGAGTAAATTAATTGATAGAGATTGTTGTCGGAAGCGATTACTGACATTTGTGTAGTGACTGCGTGGTCCATCGTTTTCTTCTCTTGGGTTCACACAATTGCCCATTGGAACAACTTCGCACAGCTTGCAATTAAAAAGAAGCTTGGTTTCATTGGGTGGCTGCAAATTAACTTTACTTCCGGTCCGGGCTGGACTGGGTATATTATGATGACCTGCTTGATGATTATGGCTGTCACTGCCATGGACAAACCTCGCAGGGCAAACTTTGAACGCTTTTGGTACGTCGTATACATAGGAGGGATTATAGGATACGATTTTGCTGATCTATCAATAGGTATTCTCACCACCTGTTCCTCATTTTCTTCTTGTTCTGGTCCTTCCATGGCGCCTTCTGTATGATTAAGCCAGATCGCCCACCATTCTGTGACGGTATCGGTGTTTTCTGGAAGTTTTGGATGGTTGGGGGTCTCTTGTATCTCGGGGAAAGGATTATGAGGGAGATTCGTGGGAAGCATAAGACCTATATCAGCAAGGTTATTGAGCATCCCAGCAATGTGGTGGAGATTCAGATCAAAAAGGAACACACAAAGGCCAACGCCGGACAGTATATCTTCCTTTGCTGCCCCGAGGTTTCCATTTGGCAATATCACCCTTTCACTCTTACCAGCGCTCCCGAGGAGGACTACATATCTGTTCATGTCCGCATGGTTGGAAACTTTACCAAGGCATTGGGAAAGACGCTAGGATGTGATATCGACAAGAAGGGTGGCGGTGCCGACAGATCCAAAAGGAGAGAATCTAGAGTTATTGGTGTGGACAAGAATACTAAGGAAGATGTCGACCCTGCTATCCGTAGGGTCTTACCTAGGGGTACGATTCTTGGGAATCTTAAAGAGGAGTAAAGAGAACATTACTGATGCTTTGCCTGTAGTTTACATTGATGGACCATTTGGATCGGCATCTGAGGACGTTTTCAAATACGAAGTTTCTGTTCTCGTTGGAGCTGGTATTGGTGTCACGCCTTTCGCGTCTATCTTGAAGAGTATCTGGTACAGGAGTAACTATCCTCAAAAGAAGACAAGACTTCACAAGGTGTACTTTTTCTGGATTTGCCGTGATTTCGGCTCCTTCGAATGGTTCCGGTCTTTGCTTTTGGCTATTGAGGCTCAGGATATTGGTCATCTAATCGAAATTCACACCTACCTTACGGCCAAAATTAAACCAGACGATGCCACCAACATTATGATTAACGATGCGAATGCCGAGAAGGATGCTATCACAGGTCTTCGAGCGCCTACAAACTTTGGAAGACCCAACTGGGACACTGTATTCAAGAGTATCCGATCAATCCACAAGCCTGCAGAGGTCGGAGTTTGTATGTTTCCACCATTCCGATTCTTATGGTTTGCACGTGCTAACTGCTGCTTTAGTCTTCTGTGGACCTAAGCCACTCGGGTCTACATTGCACGTAAAGTGCAATCAGTATTCCGAGCCCGGATTTTCATTTGTTTGGTACGGTATTCCTCTTCTACTCTCTCCGTAACTTGGCTAATCAATTCATAGGGGCAAGGAGAATTTTTAATGACAGTAAAAGGGTCGTGTTGTGTTATCGACTGTCCTGTTCCTACTAGATTTCAATGTTTTGATCCCTAGGGAGTCCGACGCAGGTTTTACTTGCCAGATGACTGGGTTTCTATTCAATTTTTCCTTTCAATGATATCCTATTACATACATTGCTTCTGTTTTATTTCCAAGGGAATTGGCTAGGGGAGTTGAAGATCGCTCTCTTGTGTCGGGGCAAAGGAATAGTTGCGCTTTAGGCTGCATCTATCTAATGGCACCCATAATTCAATAAGTTATTTTTTGTATCATACGATAATACCCTTCTGAGCCTGTAAGATGTGTTTGATATGGTTTCCTGGCTGTTTGCTAATAGAGGGGGTTTGCGAGCCCGTGATTTTGCGTGCGATGTGATCAAAGGCATAGTCTCAGATATCCTGCTTATTTTATAGAACAACTTCGAGTTTTATATTACCGTATTCTGATTCTGATAATGCGGGAGTGTTATGCATTAACTATTCCACTCTATTGTCTAGTGGTAATTCCAAAATGTCCAGTAACCCACATGCTCTAATCACTATTTCAACTCCTCAAAGACCCATTCATAAACAGCCCACTACGGATACCATCGTTAGTTCATTCGTTTTAATTTTCGGGAGAGTGGATGTAGTATCAGTGCTGAAATAGGATTAAACCAAAATTAAATCACATACCTGAACAGCGCTAACCTACCAGCGGCAAACAAGTGATCGTTAGCCCTCACTCATCAAAAGCCATCACCACTATCATACTATTGGATTATAAGGGACGTACCAAAAACGCCCTAGCCATACAAACACCCAGCCCATTAAAGAACACCCTCCCCCCGCCCTCGGCGTATGCGCTCTTCGCGCATGCCCAGGTCCCAAGCCTTCTCTTGCCCAACAACCCCTCACACTCGCCCTGGGCCTGTACCCGGGTCTTTATGACATCAAGCGGATATACCGACAACCAACCAATACACCCCGCCACACCGCCTGCAAGCAATATCTTCATACCAGCCATCTGTCGACCCTCACCTCCCCCTCCACCTCCTCCACCTCCTCCTACCTCCTCACATTGTAGCAATCGCTTCGTATACTCATACGCCCAGAAACTACACCCCCCGTATTAACCATTCTGCTAGCTACGGCAACGATCACTCGGAGAGCATAGCATACTAAAACCCATAACCCACCGAATCCCTAACCCCCGTAACCACTCCTCCAAAATACAAACCCCTAACTCCCTCCCTCTCGATGACCCCACGGGCAACCTCATAGCTACTCTTGCCAGGGCGCATTTGCGCCCGGACCTTGACTAATTCCGTCGGCGCGCTGAGCACGAATGATACAGCACCGCCGACGACGCCAGCGGCCCATACCCTCGCGAGTGGCGATTGCTGCTGCTGTAGCTGTGGGGTCGAAAGGAGGGAGAGAGTACGATTGTAGGTGTAGTATAGAATTGCGTTTAGGCCGCCATAGCCGAGGAGCGGAGCGGTAGTGCCACGGAGGTAGCTTGTTACTGTTGGGAATAGTGGCGTGGAGGAGAGGGAGGCGGGGAGGGAGGAGGAGGAGGAGGAGGAGTGGGATTGCAAGTGGACTTTTAGGATGTCTAGAGGTGAGCCGAGGAGGATCCCGAGGGCGCCGGAGATGTAACCTGCGTAGAAGTCTGCCATTTTTTCCCTCCCACTCCTACTTCTCCTTTGGGTGGGCTTTAGGAAGTAGGGGAGGAGGGGAGGATGGGGAGGATATTGCCGAGGGTGAGGGAGGGAGGAAGGAAGGAAGGAAGGAAGGAATAGAATGGGTGGTGGTGGGATGGGGTACTAGTATTGCGCTAGTAATGGGCAACCAGAGTAAGTTAGATTCTCGTGAAAAGTGCTCCCACTAGGGGTATTCAAAGTTAGGAACGGAAAATGGCGGTTGAAGACGAGAAGAAAAAAAAGGTTCTTGGCCTACATGTATGAGGAGTGCTGGAGGGCTAATAGATGGCCTTAATGAAAAGAGTTGGGAGTTGAAACTTTAAGTAACCTGGATATTTGGAAGAGGTGAGAGTAGCAATGGGTCTAGGTGGCAATGGGGGTTGTGAACCATACACTCTACTCATGTCGCACGCTCGTCATCTCTCTTGCTACGATGCCACGGCAATCATACTGTACAAAAATACCCAAGCATTGCTGGAAGCAACTTTACTTCAAACCCTTTTATTTGATAATGATGAATGGAATCAAGAGAAGGCAAATGTAGAGGATGAGGAGATAGCTGATAAGGAAATATATGAGATTTGTGAGGCACTCGCGGTTGCAACTGCCATATTCGGTATCCAGCTCCTCATATGCCCCTTCCCCCAGGGCAGTTGTGTTCCATCACGTTCAACTTACCATCCACCAAGCTCTCCACCACGAATACCTACAGATATTCCTGTTCAAAACCTTTTTGTCAAGCTAACCTTATTAAGTATGTAGCACTTACACTTATGCACCTTTCAACTGCCAAGTTTTCAACAAAATTTTCCATTCATGAACTCTGAATACCCCTACTGTGAAGGTTTGCTACCGGTATGGGACCGGGGTGTGGCGTTGTATTTTTAAAAGATGGAAGCATTCATTGCTTGATGTGCTCCATCATTTGTCGCTCTTTGGATTTTGGGTACTGTATTAGGTATGGTTATGAAGTTATAGGGGTTTAGAGTCTGAGCATTCTGTACGAAAGGTAGGACGGATTGTCGCTGGCCAAGGAGGGTGCTGGTTGGTGTCAAGAGCGCCAATTGTATCATAAGGCATCACTCGGACTGTGGATCACAATAGAGGTCGTTTGGTAACCAGACAGAGGCCAAAACATACCAAAATTGCGGGTTTTCAAGCCATTGTATTTCTACAGATATCTTAAAACTTAGCCTCTGTTTTTTTTTTAATTTTTTTTTTTAAAAAATAGCATATCTGAAATATGATATATATTTATTTCAGGTTTTTGTCTGGAGTTTGTATATAGAGCAGTGGGCACATGAACTGTGTAAGGTGTATTGCAATGTATCTTTCCCATACAAAAACCTTGGTCTTGGCAGGTACTTTAAGGAAAAGGACATTCCACTCCTCACTAAGATTCCTCTAGGAGAATTGAAGGAGAAAAAATCTCACACTTTGTTGTGTGGGTGGTATTATTTCCTCTATCCGGTCGTCAAGAAGTTCGCTTGGTCAAGGGGATATCCCTTTGGCCAAGCGGCTATCTTCTTGACCGGATGGATCCCTTTGTCGCTAGGATATCCTTGTGATCAAGCAGAACATTCCCCAGTCCAAACCACAAGGTGAATTTTTAATTTGTCGAATTTATGGCATGTTTTGAATGTTGTCTTAAGTGAACCCCACCCCTCTGTTTACTTTAATACGTTTTTTACCGCCAACAACCTTTTCCACTCTCAACAGTGTCCCCCATCTATTAACCATTTACTTACCCCAGCGCTAAACAATAGCCTATATGCCCTATTTAAGTTGGAGACATATCAGGAATTAACGGTATGGCTTCGCTTCCGTCAATAGAAAAGCCGTGTATGAGCTCTCTGAGCACGCTCCTTCCGAACCAACAGTGAGGGACTCACTTGTAGGTAATTCCCCCGGAGAGGGCAGGATGAAAGAGCTCCAGGCATGGGCCCAATGAAAGAGAAGATCTACGGCTATGGGTTGAGTGATTGTAGGGGACTATTAGCGCTCACAATCCGTCTAGCCTCCGCTATACAAATAAACAGTGTACTGGGATTGGAAGTGTGAAGGTATAACCAGGCATCAGCGAAGATGCGAGGCTGAGGGGTTGGTGGTAACGATGATGGATGAACTTCCGATGAAGGGAAATAGAAAGCTAGGGTTTTTGCTCCCATCGTGTGATTTTCCCTGGTGAGGGGAGGCAGTTGAAGAGTAGCGGCAGGGTTTGCAGAGTGTTAGACTGGAATTTGGGGGAACGACTCGGATTGGCACAGAGGTGACCAAAGGAGGGAAAGAAGGGAGGAAGGAAGGAAGGAAGGAAAAATTCGTCTATGAAACTAGTAGCATGGTATCCGAGGACATCAGATAGAACACCCTTCCAATTACACTGTTTCTGCACATATATATAGTTTTACCCTTGCAGGAGCTTAATTCTACCTGTTTGAAATATTATTCCTCTTCACACCCTATCGCTCGTTCATATGCCTTCTGCCTTCCTTCCTGGCTGATGAAGGTTGGAATTTACTTTGCCACTGGGATGGAAGGTATTCTAGGGTGCGCAGTTTGAGGAAGTAATCCGTTGTCATGGAATAAGGTTAGTATCCGAGTATCTTGAACTTTACGTATGATATTTTTAAGTTGATTTTAGGAAGGTAATCTACTGTGCCCATTTCCTCCTCCACGATTAATTTTTATCAGCGTGATGCAGAGAATCGTGCTTGCTAACATAAGGAATAATCAGAATGTCGCAGTGCTAAGGCTACTAGTGACCGGCACAAGAATATTTAGTTTGCAGCCGTGGGGTAGGGGTACGGATTACGGTGGCTGGTTTTGTGGTTGGGGTATTTAGGTTTGGTATTATAAGGTGTGATAGGATGGACTTCGTGTGGGGGTATCTTATTTTGATGTTTTTCTATAGGGGGTTGTGCGTTGATGGTTGTCTGATCGGGTTGGATCTACTGTAGGAACCCCGGATGCTTCGATTTTTAATGTGACTAGTGTCATGGTGAATCGCCTGTGGCTCGGGCTGGAGTAGCAAAGAATTGGGGTTTGAATTTCTCACAAGCTATCTTTCGTCAAAGTGTAGTGATTTTTTTAGTTTGATTTCGGGGCTCGAGTCAACTAACTTATCTGGCATATCAAAAGTTGGGCTAGTGAATTAAGATTGTTAACCTCCTCCCTCCCTCGATCTCCTCTCTAAATGCACTTAGATTCACAAAGGGCTGACTAAAAACTTAACACTACAAAAGGAAGGTTTATTGTTGTATAGAGACCCCTCCTGATCATACCATAACTGTAAACTTAGAGACATCATCTAAGCCGACTTCTATTTAAAGTATGACCTCTGCCAACTTCCTCTCACAAACCTCTAACAGTCCAGCTGCCCATGAGTTCGTAATTCGAAAGACATCCTCCTCCGATACCCCGTCCAAAAAATCTCGGTCGTGGAAACTTCCTTTGTGATCTTCACTCCAACTTGTGCTTACAGCAACCACCATTTTTTCCTTTTTGATAGGCTCCCGTGTGGTGCCCCAACTATCCATAGCATTAGAAATGTACTTGGAGCCCAACGGGGATACCTCTTGCATGACTATATCTTCGTCCTCGGGAAACCTACCTTTATTAGCGTTGGGGCTCGGATCCGGGCTACTTACGCTGTTCTGATTGTGCGAGGGGATGAGCTGTTCTATGCGTTTGTGTAGTGGACGGCGGCGGGTCGGTGGGCGTGGCAGTGAAGGGGGCAGGGTGAAAGACTCTACTTGTAAGGGAGAGTGCTTCTCTGGCAAGGTAGCTTGTCTGCTGGGAACATTTTGATATGGTGTGAAGATGAGTGGTGGGTTGCTTTCAGGGGAGGGCAGGTCACTGATATCTACTTCCTCTCTCCAACCTCTTTCTTCATTCTTCTCCGAAGTTGGAGTCTTTGCTCCTCCTTGGGAAGGGATGGTAGCTTTCTTGAGGGTAGTTGGCAGTTCCACCGTATATATGTTCTGTTTGCGTCTTGAAGGGATGGGTGTCCCGTCTAGATACTTTCCTTGGGAATGCCACCTGAGGGAGCGATGAACTATTAGTGGTAGTGTTTGTGGGGCTCCAGCATGAAAGGAATCCATATTTGGAGTCTTCTTATCTAGTGGAGATTTCTCTCTGAGGAGCCTCTCTTTAGTTTTGAGAGAGGGACACTTTGTGGTTTCTTCTGAACGAATACTGGGAGAAGAGGATGAGTGCTCTCCAGATGAACTCGGAGCTTCCTCTATCGTAAAACCAGGGGCGCATGACTCCGTCGGTACCGTGATTGATGCAGCTGGTGTCTCAGTCGGTGAGGAGCTATCAGTATCCCTTGGTGGGGTGCCTGGAGTTTCTGGCCCCGGCCTCGTGGAGATGAGAGGGCCAGGCAAGCTCCCTATTTCTGACATTTCTTGCTCACTAAGTGCTAACAGTTCGTAGGCGAATTCCAACGTAGCAAGACTTGCCCCCACAGATTCAAAGAGTTTGATGAGTTTGTCGTAATAAAGCTTCATATAGCTGGAGAGGGTGATGACACTACCCCAAAAGGGAATATAAATGAGATATGAGATGAAGTTTTCTGGAGATAGGGCCTGAGGAGTGAGAACCGTGAGATATCCTATTATAGATGCGGGAATTGTGTTAGTCATCAATAACAAGGCGACGCTGAAGAGCGCTGTGGCTAGCATTTTGGTGATAGTGCTGGGAGTTTCGGTTTCAGTGGACATTATGGTATGTTGATTGATCGTGATGCTCACTTGAGAAGTTGATGTTTGGTGATTGGGTTGAAGTCAAGGTGAAGGCTTGCTTTTCGAAAGCTTAGTGATGGGAGTGTGAAAATTTGGCGACAACCTATGGGTGGAAGGCTAGACAAATAGCTGTCCGGGGTGGGTGAAAGATGGTTTCTTGAATATGATGGGTGGTTGAAAATAGTAAATCCGGCGGGAATGGAGGGAGATGAAAATTCGCTGGAGTGAGTAGTAGAACAGAAAAGGAGTGTTTTGTTTTTCCCGAAGAAGGACAGAGAGCGCTGTCACGAGCTGTATGACGGGTAGAGTGGCAATATAGATACGTAGAGTGGTGACGGTAACTTGAAAAAATTCGGGCTAAGTATGAAACACTTGTAAAGAAACTCAATGGTGAGCAGTTTCTAATACGGACGTCGCTACCGTCTAGAGCGCGGAGCTGGTTGTCTCACTAAAGTTGAATAATCTGGGCTTAATATAATATTGATACATCTAGAATTCAAATTCTCGTCATCGCTCAGAAAGTTTACGCACATATTATCACTCGGGTAGGAATTTAGATCATCCGATACTACTCGCAGTCTTCAATAGAGAAATTGAATTAGTCGAATAAAAATAAGAAAACACCCGGAAGCATCGAGAAGAATGGCATAATTACTAGTATCTCCTACTCTGAGCTGGCGCTCTACCATGATAATATTATAATAGAAAATCAAGACATTCGTAACAATACTATGCTATGGAAAGGTCTCAAGGAAGGACATAGGATGCCTAGTATCGTATTTGTAGGTGGTTGTGGCTCTCGTGGATAGAGTCGTTTGGACTTTCCCTAAGGCACTAATAATAACTAGTTAGGTACTGGGTATCTATCTGCTTATGTATGATACTGTGCAACTTATTAGGAGGCCCGATCTGATCCTCTGATAATCCATCTAATCAGGTTTCTTCCTTCCGTTCTAACTCCTAAACAATGAGGCATCCCTAGCAAGCCGGGCTAAAGAGAAAGAAAGGGAATATAAAAGAGGAGAAAGAAAGAATCAACGGATATCCAGAGCCATGTGGTGTTGCGCTGAAGATCTCAAACCTTCAGACCACTATACAAGGAGTAGGCCACCTCCAACTCCCTCGAAGCCTTAGGGAGCTGACGCTAGCGGCACCACACTCGCCTTGAAGTATGGTGGTGACTTGAGATCCCGCAGAGCGGTACCGTATTGGAAATCAATAAGTTAACCTTAGAAGCTCTTTCATTTTTATTTTTTTCTTAGAAACAAACTAGCATCTCAAGGCGATTCTTACTCCACTTTTCTCCTAGGAGACTGATAGAACTGACTTTTCGAGCGACCCCGATCGGTATGGATTTTCCTCTCCAACACTTCTAGGCCTACGGACTGAGTGCGACACCGGGGGACTCCACAGCAATGTCACTCATATACTTCAACGAACTAAAGCAAGGAATG
The DNA here is from genome assembly GCA_003521225.1 of Tuber microsphaerosporum. Classification (NCBI taxonomy): domain Eukaryota; kingdom Fungi; phylum Ascomycota; class Pezizomycetes; order Pezizales; family Tuberaceae; genus Tuber; species Tuber microsphaerosporum. The sequence goes on along the minus strand of QOVD01009298.1, from coordinate 5,379 downwards.
GGAATTAGCGATATTCGAAAGCTTTTGCGGGAGGGCCCGAGGGAGATGGCATCAATAGCTAAAGAGTCCGAGGCGAAGCAGCCACTTCAGTGGAATAATGATCGAGAAATGCCGGGGGCAGGGAAATCCCCTAAGACCTTTACTAGGTAATACTATGGGAGAAGCCTCCTGATTAGGTATCCCGGGGGAAAGCGTCCACCGCCAGCGGTTCACTATGATCGAGGCTTCGCAGAAGCTGCTATTTCTCTACCAACTGGATGGGCAATCATGAGCAATATCGTTGCCCGCAGAGCAACTAAGACTTTCGCAACACTTGCCGGATCGTCGCTGCCGGGGGTTGGTGATATGATATCTTCTCTTATCTTATACACTGCCACTATGCTATAGGACTTTACCAACCTTATATAGGCTACGTCGGCTATTAAAGAGGCATACCCGATAACTACCGGCTTAGACGCATATCGCAGGGACATCGTCGCTAGCATTCCCAGTACCCTGAGCGGGAAGTTTAATCAATTAGGAGATCAAGGGGCCTTCAGTAGGGCAATCAGTGCTGGAGAATAGGCCCAAACCAGGTCCCCACGGGGAGATTGGCGAGGGAGCATTCCCCGGCAACTTATCCAACTATCACGGAGTTCGGTACGAGTTGAACAGGGACCCGGTCGACCTGTGGGTCCTGGCACACTAAGGGCATGCCCTAGTTTAGCACCTCCGCCGATTGTATACCTAACCTACGGGCGATTTGGTGGTTGCATTACAAGCAGCTCAGGTGCGGACATGTAGGCGTTCTCAGTGGTCCTAAAGAGGTCATCAAATCGGGGAAGATGAGGTTAGAGTCACAGTATCTAGGCAAGACCGAGAGGCCGCTCCGCTGCAGCAATTTATGCCTTATGCGGGTCACATTGTGTGGCGATCTAAAGGTCCTCAAGGAAGCTACTGAACTAAGCAAATGGCCGTGTCGATGTCTAGCCGGGAAGAGTGTAGGGGAACGAGGCTTTTGATTAGCTTGGTTAGTGTATGAGACCCGTGCTATGAAGCTAATGGAAACGTAAAACACCTCTAGGAGTCCGCTGGATAGGCCGAAGAGGCACTCGGGATGACACTGGGAGACCATGCCGAGAGGCCGTTATCCCCGATCGTTCCGCCTAAGCAAGAGCGTTTGAAACACTCTGTTATGAGGAACCGGAATAATATAGAACGAATCACCGAGTTATCAGGCCAAGCGGAGGTACATATGTCGAGCGGTCATCCGTTAAGAGAGACCTGTAACGCAACTATGACTACAATCTGTGCTGTTACTTCGGATAAGTAGCATCTCTGGCGCCTCGGGAGCTAATAGTCAAGGTAGACCTTGAAGCATGGTCTTTGCCAAAGCATCCTTCAGGACCCGCATCATGGCCGCTAGGAGGATCAGGCTTATGAATCATGTGCAACGCAAATGCGGACCTTGTGCCTTTTGATGGTGTAATGATCCCAGCAGTAGGATGTTGTATTGTACCGCAGTATTAGAGGCATCGAGGAGCGCAGGTATCGGGGAGCGCGCATACTATGGAGGAGCACAGAAGTGTGGACCTGTGTGAGCACACTAGAGCATGACTTGATGTATAGGGTTATACATGTAGAAGTTTCCCCTTCTTAAGTACCCATTAGCTACGGCCTCCAACAAACAATGCACACCTCGACACCCCCTGTTAACACGTCTGAGCGATCCTTTCACCTCCATCACCTTTACCCTCGAACAAGCAGTTCAAATGCTACAATTGATGCTCAGGTGGATGGTTCGGAAAGGTTAGCAGCACAGCTCATCCAATCTAGTTGACATCACCACGGCCACTGCCGCTCTTGTGCTCAAGGCTAGAAAGTCCGGATACTACACTCTGAAGCTCCTGGAGATCGTCGGTGGCGTCGTAGTAACTTTCACCGTCGATCGCCGCAGCGATCTATTTGCCCTCAGGTCTACGAGTCCTGAGCTGTGCTATGCCTTCAACTCGCCGCAAACCCAAATTGATGCTCCAGCAACTATTATACATCGGTTGGAGTAGCTAATTCAGGGAAATTCTGATATGGAACGAGTAGCGCAATACTCGGGAGCCGAGAACAGGCGGCGATTGCCGTGGTAGGGTTGCTAGTGGTGATACGAAAGTCGCCCGGCCATGAGGGATTCCAGCTCCCGCTTTTCCACAGAGGCCTTGCTGAAAATAGCCAAGAACGGACTGATTGCTGCCTTCAACACTGAGGACATACGCCGTGGCGTACCCATAGTTACAGAACTGGAAGTTACAGTTTTGAAGCTGTCCAGCTTAAAGCCTAATGAGGCCAGTACTCGCCAGCTAGAGCTAGTATACCGAAGGCTCACGAGAGGGAGTATGCAAACATATGCCAAACGAAATGCCCCTCCCCCACTCAGTTTCCTGCCTAGCTATGGGATGCAGGCATTAAACCAGTTAAAGGACTTGGGCCACGCTCCGCACACCGGAAGTGACACACCCAAATGCCATATGTATGGTAGATAGAAGTAGGCCTACTAAGCGTGGCACCCTTCCATGCAAGCGGGCACCGCCCACTAGGCTCAGCATGTAACGCTATCTGTTAGGTAATGTCATCCTACATCCTAACCATCAAAGTGCTAGCTTGCCCTAGAGAACAGCCTCCTAAGCTTCGCCCCTCACTCCCACCTAGTAGTTGTAACCATAGCTAAGACTCGAGAAAACAGTCTAATGCTCAAAGTTCACGAAAAGGCCAAGGGAGCCGCAGAAGCTGCGAAGGGCTTTAGAGTGACACTCGTCGACCAACCCAACGTTCAAAAGGTCCTCTCGTCTCCGCCGAACAGTGAAATCGCGCACACAGGATTTCCAACCCTGAACACCCCGCAGATAGTCGTTTAGTTCTCTCCAGCGAGAATTACAAGCTGGACAAGTTCTCTGCACAGGAGACATCCCCCGCGTCTATCTAGAGCGCCTAGATCTCCCATCTGTTGCTCTCCTGGCGGCGGGCGATCTCACTGAGACGTACACTGACGAGGTCATACACATCACGAGCGAGCTTCAGTTGGGGGCTTCGCACGCACGTTGGTTACACTCCGGCAGTAGCAAAGTCAGGTTTGCGCGCTTGTTTCTAAGGGCTCTCACAAAGTGCTATTTACAGAGAAGGTGGAGGCACGTGAGAAGGTTAGTTATGTGATGCGCTATGCAGTGGATGGGTGGAGCAAGGAGAAGCACAGGCACCATTTGGTGTAGGTACCATTTGTACATATGACGATGTGGACTAGATGTGTTTGATGCATATTCCGAGATTTTTTGTATCGGATAGGAGAAAGGAGCCCAGATGGGCGGGCGGGGGGTGGAGCGCAGGCACAAATATTTTTTCCTCGCCCGAAATTGTTAAATATCAGACCTCCTATTCGTCAGCCTTTGACTACGCCATTGTAAGTACCAGACGCAAACCGCAAACAAACTTAGCGGAGAAATCAGCTATATTATCACTTTCCAACCTTGCTGACCCCGAGATGCTCATCGCTAGACTTGGACATATAGTCGGTGTAGTATCGGAAATCTCTAGCGAGTGATACACGATGACGGCTACAGTTGATGTTGAGAAATTATATTATGTGGTGGGAGGAGGAAGCTTGCGCGGCAGCTCTTGCGCGAGTTGCAATAATTCTTCGCTTGTCTCAAAACATAAGTCATTCCACTTTTGCCCCCCGCCCCCTCTATAATGCCCCTATCTCCTTTTCTCTCTTTGTTCTCAAAGTCTACCCCTTCCTAAATTGATACGAAACTCACAACCAAATTTACCCCTCCTGACTCTACCCAACCCTCCGATTGCGCTCGTTCATTCCCTAACTTGGCCCAAGGACTCCTCCCACAATCGCTCCCGCTTCTTAACCTGAAGGACCTCGTATCAAACTATTTACTCATAGGGCAACCTTTAATCTCACCCGCATCGATGACTCCCTCTAACCCTCTTGGCCGTGCCAAGACCACAAAAACACAACCCCTCACTCGTCCAGAACTCGGGTTCGAACGGCAAGGTACGGTAAGTTACCATACGATACGGTACGGTAATTTTGGATCTTAGTATGATACTATATGACACTCTTACCATCGCCAAGAATGCCTAGCCTGGCTGATATTTTGTAGGAGTTGTCATCCTTCCATCAGTTCTTCCGTGCTCTCAACCCTTTTTCTTTTCCTGAGGTTAGGTTCATAGAAGTATTCACAAAAAAAAAATCATGGAGAAATCTCAGCACTAAAGGCCTTTGTGAAATCGATAATAAGGAACCAACCGAGAGAAGAGAGTTTATATACAATGCAGTCTGACTTTGTCAGAACTCCTTTAAGCATCTGTATGCTAAATATTTGTTATACCGGGGTAGGCACCGAAGGCTAGAGGTTAGATTACTTCAACTTGACGCAAACACATAGGATGGAAGACAGGATTACCTAACATCAAAATTTAAGGTGGGAGATGCAATTTTCCGGTATTTTGGATTCCTAGTGTAATTTGAGGCAATTTGCCATAGTATCAATCGTGTAAGGTACCTTATCATTTGAACACTGTCCGGAACCCCCCGACCTCTGCCAACCCCTGCGTTAGGCCGCACGGAGGGGAAAATATTGAGGCATAAAAAACACCAAAATGGAATAGGCCTTCGAGGTTACCGAGCCCTGGGAGGTTTGGTGGTCTGGGGGTTATGCTATACGTGGGTAGGTGGGGCACCTGGGGGAGAGGTAAGCTACATATGGTTGCCCCATATGACACGATACAACGGGGTGAAGTGAGTAAGTGTGATATGGAAATCTTGCCCATCTTTCGCATTGTAGTTGGGAGAGGACAGAATAGGATACAGGGTCCTGTCAGAAGTTATGGAACAATTATTCAAGGTTAACCAGTCAAATGTATCCCTGCCTGTTCCGGTTAATAGGTTCCTACCCATGTATAAACAGCCAGATATCCTGCTTTACCATCTGCCTGCCTACCTACCTTCCCATGATACCTACCCATCCGCAATCAACCTCCTCACACTCCCAAATCCGCACGATGTCCACAGAAGAAGACCATTCTCCGGTTTCCCCCACAGCAGGCTCCCAACGTCAGTCCCGTCAGCCCCCAGCTCAGCACCTCCACCGGGAAATTTGGGACGCAAACGCTAGGACCTGGGATGCAGCGATCGGCACGGTCGGCAATTCCTTCTACAAGCATCTAATCTCGCCCACCGCGCTTTCCCTGCTGTGCCCGCTCCCGGAGGAGAAAATCCTAGAACTCGCGTGCGGGAACGGGATATTCGCGAGGAAGTTGGCCGAGTTGGGGAGTCAGGTATGGGCGACCGACTTTTCGGAGAATATGGTCAAGATCGCGAGGGAGAGGACGGGGGGAGAG
>QOVD01009297.1:35790-53679 GCA_003521225.1 Tuber microsphaerosporum | reverse complement strand
AAACCTATGACTCATAACCGTGAGTCATGTGAAACCATATTCCTCGCTTAGTCAGGTTTGTGACAGAGGAATAGGTGGGACAAGCGGAGGTGGTCTTACTAGACGGTACAGGGAGATAGGTATGTAATACATTAGGTGGAATTTGTTTTGCTGATGGAGTCAAGACAGAAAGGGTAGGAAGAAGGAAAAAAGAATTACTGGAGAGATGGTAGAAGTGAGTTGGGCAGCATAGATGGAGGAGTCAAAGAAGGGAAGAGGAATGAAGAAAGGAGCTAGTGAACGGGTAGAGGAGTTGTTTGATAAGACACCAGAGAATTAGGAATGATGCAATACATGTGAAGGTCTTTGGACTTGGAAATTTGTTCAGAGACTGGCAGGATCCACTTAAGCAAGAATAGCTGAATTGGCAGTGATTCCATGCCATTTTGTATGTTAATAAGGTTCATAGTCTTTGGGCTCTATAAGTTTAATGATACATAATAATCATAATAATATTAGCTTTGGCTGGGTGTGAATTGAGGTAAGATAAACAGGTTTCTGACATTGTCTAGTGAGCTGTACCAAATGCTCGGGAGGTAAAGTGAATTTGTTGGACAGTGGACACCTCCTGGTCTAAAGTAAAAAGTCTTGGGCAATACGCTAGCAATTTCCCTATAGAAGGGATACTGTTAGTACTGAAGTTGGGTAACCCTATCTCTAATCCTATGGCGTGACGCAGTGCATCGCACTTTAAAAGATGCTTTGAGTAAGAGGTCTACATCGAATCCGCCATCTGAAGCTTCATCTTCCTTCCACCTTGTCCTTTATCTGACTTGGTATTATTCTAAAATTATCCACTAAACTACTGGTCAGTGCATTGAGCTTTAATTGCCTCTCATAGAGGGTGGTTTTTTGATGGATCATATCAATATTGAGCGAAACTAGCTGGAATCTAAATAGATATCTGTCATTAAATAAGTTTGGGTAGCTTCCATATTGAGGCTAGTTCAAGCTACAGTATATTTCTGCAATATCTTCGGGAATTGCCTTCATGATTCCTGCCCCCAATCTGCCCTCATTTGCATCAGAAACTGTCTTCTCACCCAGCCTGCTACCACATATCTGATGATATCAACTTGGCAAGGAGTGATACATAGAGTCTTTTCTCTTCCAGAAATACACCTGCTGAGTTCATTATCGATGTGCTGTTTTACTGTCACAAAGATTGGGGCACTGTTTGAGACCTTTGCAGGAGTTGGTTTAGTGAATTAAGAAACTTAACTTCATAGTCTACTATGTACTCATATAGTGCGTTGATACAAAAGAATGTGCACTTGTTGGAAGTAGTGGTCTTCAGTATCTTTGTGGTATTGAAACACTACAGTGCATGTCTACTGATATTCTTTTTCTGGTGTTTATAAGCTTAAGCTATTTTACAGAATTATCTTCTAGCACCAGATCTAGCCCCCCCACAATTTGTTTGAGTGTGCTTCTCCTTTTCGGTGGTGAAGTTAAAGTTAAAGCAAACAACAGTCACATTTTGTCCTTCTGCTGGATTGCACAGCCTGTCTATCACTAATATGGTAACATTACAGTTGGTGAGTACTTGCCTTTCCCCTCCTATTCTTCACTGTTAATTCGTTTTCCATAATATAAGTTTTGTCGACCTCGGATCTTTATTGCAAAACAAAACTGCGTTAATGGATTCATTTGCCCCACTATGGGCATAGCAGTTCTAAAACTCTTCAGTTTATAAGATCTATTGCCCTTTATTTTTGACTATGCACTCTTGGATGTCCTGGCTGTACCACCTGGGCTCTAGTAGAGAGAACAAGGATAGGATATTTGATCGGTTGTTAGCAAGAGTAAGGTTACTGGTCTTAAAAGAGTGCAATTATAACTGAAAGATTGGGACATTTCCTGTTTCCACTGCCTAGGATATTGGACAGGTAAATGTTGGGTAACGGAGCTAGTTGACCTTCTAAATCCCTTTGGATTTGAAGAGAACCTGGGCCTTTTGTAGAACCATAAGGATGCCGGTACTTCAGCATTGCCCAATTACTCTCCCCCAAGGTTGTCTCCATAACATCTGCATCACTGTATTGTTAGCAAATGTCGCACCTCTCTGAGGTATCTCCAGTATGTTGTAAAATCCTCACCTCGCAACAGAGAAATCTCTTCGGTGTAATTGGCAAGCCTGGTATTAAAGAAACAGAATTGGCTCTCGTTCAGAAATCCGATAACAGGTAAAACAATCCTCCACTAGCTGTGGACAATCACCATATACACAAACTCCAGGGCAGTTGGCTCCCGGTAAACAAAAGCCTGAATCATCTGAAATGGTATTCCTAGTAGCATGGAAAAGAAAGACAATAAGGAAAAATAAAACTGAATTCAATTCACAAACCACTTCAATACCATACTCTATATTGTATTGTCCAAGTGTTAATACCTGTTCTTATCCCTGTTCTCGAACTACCTAAGTCTCAAGCCTACCATGAGGCAATGTACAAAGAAACAAGAAGCAGTTCACAGACTTCCTCACCTACTATTAAATACAACTCACTAGCTAAAGTTATTTAACTCAAGTTCAGTCCAGACAGTATTAATACATACAAGTACATCAATAGAATCTGATGAATAAATATCGCCAAAATATCAACATATCACCTAATACCTAGCAACACACCAGAAGCACTCGTGATAGGACAAGTGGAATAATCCTTTCCGCTACCATGTTCAATATTATATGAAGAGAGACACTTTGCCTTCTGATATTGATTGCGACTGGGAAGAACTGTGCAGTTCCTATCTCACTATAACCTACTCTATTGAGAAGTTTGCAGTTACTGAAAACCAAGTTCCATTTCTAAGGCAAATCCTGATAAGGAATATTGGTAATTCAAGAAGTATTTAGGTATGCTGGCCAATAGTCTGTTATTCAACCTTGGATGATCCAGTGTTCCAACTTTACTGCAGAGCCTATAGAAGCAATGGATAAACTCATTGCCATACTCTTCCTATTAATATCCAAAACACAAACAAAATTATTATATGATATACTATCAGTTAACTGCTATAGTATTTGGAAGATTATGTGAACACGGCTTTAGTTTGTATTCACCAACTGCTACACCTAACCATATTTACCTTCAAGTATGGAAATTAGCTATACCTACTAATTCTTTTATTGATAGATAATATTAGGATAAAGAATCACATATTTAAGTTTGGTATAACATATCTTGGTTTGGTATTGGAATGGATATTTTTGTTAGTATACAATATCATTTGACATGATGAAGTGAAATAACTGGCTGTAAACCTAGGAGGTGTTACTCGCTGGACCAATGTAAGATAAGCCCTTGAGATTATTACAGGCGGTAGTTAGGTTAGATAGAGCCCACTGCACATTCAGGATGGAATTAGGAAGTGGCTCACTTGAGGGAGTATAACTATAATCTTTACTCCAAGGAGAGGTAAGATTATAATGTATCATTTTAGTAGATTGGATGAAGACAAAATGCCAGAAACAATAGAGAGTAGCCTGGAAGCAAAGAATTTAAAGAAAATTCATAAGGATATTTTTATATTGGTATCAGAAATAATAGCAATGCACATCTCACTTTTGAAATGCTTGATTCTTTCACATTACAGCTGATTTCTTAATCTCCTCTCTCTTTTGGATTTCTTTCCACTTAGCTCCCTAGACTACAAATTATAAAGCTTGAGAAAAGCAACTAGTACATCAGCAGTAACTTTATTCAGTCTATGATCCTCTTGTTTACTAGGTACAGTTCTTTTAATCCCAATAGCATATTTGGATGTTATATTTTGTACAATATATATATTACCTTTGATACTTTTCTTATGAAAGCCAAGGGCTTTCATTTCAGCATTTAAGCTTTTTTGAATGCCTGGATATTGCCAAATATGTCTAGTGTAGGCTGGGTTCTGAGAGGGTATAATTTGTAGAATTTATTGGGCTCTTTAGCCTGTTCAATAATTCAGTCAATAGCTCAAAATTAGTAACTTGAACAGATTGGAATTTCTATTGTATAGCTAAAGTATAATAGATATTGAAATTAGTGGACAACTTCATATATGCAATATCAGCTCTTAAAACCTTAAACTATATACAATTTAGAAAACAATAGTGTTGGAGTATGAGAACCAAGTCTCAGAGTATAAAATTTTCAGCAGATTTCTCAAGAGCCTGTATGCTTTTATTATTGTCATAGGTCAGTCAATCTAATTGAGCTTCTTGTAGAACCCGATAAAAGTTGGCTTCAATTTTTCAACTTGATATGAATAATATTAATACCGTTTAGTTTTCTGTTCTGGCAAGTAGTGGTTCTTTTTAGCTTACTATTTTTGCAAGTAATGCTACAATTGAAGATTTTGTTAAAAAGAGTTAGATACTTTACCTGCTGGCAACTTCAAAGAGTTAGGAATCTCATAGACAGTAGAGTTGGGTAAGTTAGTTTAGAGTTCTTATAGGTAACTGAAATATCTGGTAATAATATCTAGATTGTCTATTGATTGGAAAATTGAGACTATCAGTGGAGAAAGATATTGAATATTGAATAATAATATGAGTATTTTGATATCATATATGGTACTATCAGTATTGACAAAATTAGTATTTAGTATTTTTAAGTCAGAGCTGTGATGGGTAAAAAATCTGGATTAGGGTCTTTTAAAGTATGCTGCTTGACCAGGTATGTCAGAAACACAACTATCTAACAGGAGAATGCTTTAGTATATATTACCAACCCAAATACTCAGAGTAGTGTTAAGGTTAAGTCTAGTGCTGATATCAACTTATTCCTTAAAAAGACATAAATAATACCAGATAGTCTTATGATGTTAACAATCAAATAGAGAATATAGAACCTTGGTCAGGAAATAGAAATGTTATATTCTGGATGTGCTTAGAATATCTATTATAAAGATATATAAAGCTTGACTTGTGATTGTCCTTCAAGAGGTTATAAAATAACCAATTAAATAGTGGGTATAACCAGGTTACTAACTTAAAGTTAACCCTTGAATAACTGAAAAGAAGCAGCTGATACTTTGATGATAAAACAGGAAGGGGCAAAGGAGAAACTACCAATTGTGTTAAATTTGAAGTACTGAAGGCTTAGTTCAGGCTATAAAGCTTTCTGGCATATCTTGTGATTACCTGAAGCTAGTATGCTATTTTAGGCTAGCTGATAAGTGAGTTTCCAGAGGAAATTATTTATAATTCTTGATTATTTTTGAGCCTATGTATGGAAAGTATTGATGGATTACCCATAGGTGGAAGGTGTCTTGACCACACTGACAGTACTGGGGAAAATGCATTTCTAACCTGCTTGCTATACCAGGAGATTGAGAGGAGAGAATTGACTAAGGATAGCTGGGCTTCTGTATAATATGCCCAATAGGTAGATTGTAAAGTGAGAAGAAACGTAAGTGCCAGAGAGATGAAGTGGTGATTGAATTAGCCATTCAGAAAGAGGTGTGTTTGTACTTGTCTAACTAGGGAAACAAGAACTTGAAGGCACCTTATAAGGAGAAAATCCTGCATGCCAAGCTATCTACTAGTGGGCAAGTCACAGTGGGAGAAAATTCTCCATTCGACTGCCAAACTACCCTATGATAATGCCCTAGCTCACACTGGTATATTAGTACACATGCCAAGCTATTCCAAATACGGAAGGCACCCCACCGTGTCCCTCCACCGCACGCCAAGCTTTGTGCCGTACTATATGAGAAAATGGGATAGCACCTAAGGAAGTATGATATTTCCTGGTACCGATGCAGAAGATTAATTTGTTGGTCCTAAATCTCTATTACGCTGTGCAAACACCCGACTTTTCTCAAGCCCCCAACCATTCGATATGCTGACCAACTCAATCATCCATTTTCCACCACTTTCCAAACCTCAAAGGAGTCTCACACCTACTCCTTGAATACTACCAACTCCTACAATAACATATAGAATAACTAGAGTAGTTCTAATGAGCTGTCTCGACCCTTGGCTAGTGTTCTCCGCTAGGGCTCGGGCTACGGTACTTGGTGGGGTCGAAGGAGTTGTGCGAATGCTGCTCGGACTGGACAGTACCAACCCAACAGGTCGGATGAGGACGGCCAAACACCTCTCTTGCTAGCTACTTGTAATGGGGACAATGTACTGGTGAAAATGGTACTCAGACAAGACGATTTCAATCCCAAAAAACTAGATTAGGGCAGCAAAACACCACTCGGGTGGGGCGCTCGAAATAGGGACGAGGGAGTGGGGAAGATGCTAATTGGACGGGACGACGTCAACCCAAAAACACGGATGAGGACGGCTAAACACCCCTCTTCAGGGCTGTATAGTACTTACTACGTGTTTTAGGGAATGGTGAACCTTAAGTTATTTCACTGTATTGAAATAAGTCAGTGTGGCTTGGAATTTGAGCTATATCAGCAGTGGATTTATTGCTGCTTCCTGAATGTAAATCCTCTTTTCGTATTGATTGCTCATGATTTTCTAAAATCCTTCTCTTCCTCCTTACGCGCCCCTGAAGTGTAAATCCGAGGGCTGTTAAGATATAGAAAAAAACCGTGAAGTGCCAGTATTTCTGACACTGGTGCAACGCGAGGTAGAAGATAGCTGTTAGCTAAGGTGTAGGGGCGATTTATTTCCACTACTTGTATAGACCTGGTTTAGCTAAGATCATGCCTACTTGCTGCTGTCCTCCTGTTATAGAATTAAAAGTAAGACTATCAAGTTATTACCACTTTTTAGACTTGGCTATCACGAAAAATTGATATACATATCAAGGAGTTTTTTATCTAAGAAATTGACTCCGATTCCATGGGTACCGTAGAAAATCAAGAAACTCGCTATGCTACTGGACCTTTCACCTACTGTCCTAAAAACAAATAATTTGCAATGTGCACAAATTTGGAGGGAAGTACTTAATCTACGCTGGTCTACTTTCTCGAATCCCTTCAGACTTAGCTTGGTTCCTAAATAGTAAAGGAAGGTGGCTAGACAAGGCTCAACGGCTGTTATAATTTCTGCTTATTTTGGTGCAGCTGCCGCTTAAATGTCATAAATGCGGGATAGTAGACTGTAGAGTAGTAGTGTTTGCTTGAAACTTGGACACACTGTAGGAATAGCAGAAAGAGTAGGTTCAGCCACTTTATTCACTCTCCCCCAGAGCCAGACAAAATGTAAAGACAGATGTATAAGTAAAACACAATTGGCCCTTCCTCACCCTTCCATGGATTGCAACATCTACTTTTCCATCTTTCCCCATGCCTACATTCCTCCGTACACACCGGTGAAAACAGAAGAAAAACATATTGGATTATCCATTAGAGAGGTTTAGCCGACCATACTATCAGAATTCTGGGTTAAATTTGAGAGTTAGTTTCCAAGAAGATAGGATGGTGGGTTTAGCCAACCGGTGCTAAATCAAGTTTTCACTTAGTTATATAAGGAGGTGATTTCGTTGTGGTGTCGGAGCCAGAGCCAGGGCCCTGATGATATGCAATGCCCCGGTACTTCACTAGTTTCATAGTATTTTTCTTTTGGCTTTCTTTAGAAAACGTTATGATGTATTTTTGTTGGTCGTGAGTTTTTTCTTTCGGCAGCATACTTGGTTTTTGTTATCATTATCAAATGCGTATGGGTTCGACGCGATGGAGGACTAGTTTTTGTTTTGGGTTTTGTTTTATTTTTGATTTTGTTGCGTGTTTGTGGGTTTTGTTTTGGCCATATCTGATGATGCATGCTATTTCTTGTACCTTAAAACAACGAATATATGATATAAAAAAAAAAAAAAAAAAAAAAAAACATTGTGGTATCGGAATCTACTCCTACCAACTTGTTTTGGCTGTTTGCTTATAGGAATTCCGGTACACGGATTGGAACACCGTGCTAACTAACACCGTTCAACATATGGTGTATCTTTTACCAAAATATTAACATCTCGACTAGCGCCGTTCCCACGGTGAATCGGCCCGTTGCCTCTGGCAACAGGACAATTCTCATTTAGCACGGTGTGGCTAAACCACTCTATTGAACCCCTGAGTAAACCAATCAAATATTTTAATATCTCTTTAGAAGAGTTTTGTTAAACATCCAAGCTTCGGTTTCAAAAAGCAAAAAATACAGAAACTGCTGCTGAGAGTGCTAACTATTGAACAAATCTCCAAAACATTCTCTAGTCGTTAGCACTGAAAGTCTCACAGGTCCCTTTTAGTTCATAGACCCAGATTCTATAGGCGGTAGTCCCTCATAGTCCGTCCAGTCCAGCCTTTGCCGCGTATAATTTGTCCTAGCCCCTCCGAAAAGACAGGCTACAAGCTATGCTACGTTGCGTCCTACCCCAAAGATGGACATTCTAGACGATTGGAAACATTGACTATTCTACCACACACTGAGCTATCACTCCGTACCTATTGCAACTTCCTAACTTTACATTACGACACTTTGTGCAGTGGAACCCTTTATTGTGTACCTAAACCCCTATTTTTCCATTTCCATGAACAACGCCCCTCCCAGCACAATACCGTTTAATGATCCCACCCCATGCCATACATTAAGACTAACCAACAACTCTGTGACCAAGATGAAACAAAGTACCTAGCTCAGCCCTTAGTCTACCTCTTGCTTTTCTTTTCGCTCCACTCTAGCCCAAGCCACCACTCACTCTGCATTTTCAGGAAAGCGGCAAGCACAGCAACCTCATTCGCACTATAATCCCTGGTACAGAGTAATGGTATAATCGTTACCACAGGCACGTTGGAAGACTTTGTCGTAGTCCAAAGCGATACACGGGGTAACGGCTTTCAGTACAAGGCCATCCGAGGCTACTTCGTCGTGGAGAACCTTAGTAAATTCAGGTGTCTTGGCGAGTTCATCAAGCCCTGCCTGAATTTAAGGGGGGCAATTGGTTCCGATCTTCTTGATGAGTTTTGCGTGATACATCATGCGTTCTGCCAATTCCAGTTAGTAACAACTAAAAAAACGAAAGGCATTCTGATTGTTTACCCAAGGCGCCTCTATCATGGAACTTTCTCCTGAGTCTCATATTATCGTCTTTTTCATTTAGAAGCTCGCCGTATATATCAGTCAGAAATAGTAGGAAAGTTGGAGGTGAAGACTCAACCATAATCCCGATGATTTCAACTGATTGCTCCGAATTTCTTGATTATTCTCCACGATCCGCGCATACCACTTATCAGAGTTCCGATTCAACACTGCTTGGGAATCCAGTAATTGGTGAAAGAACTCGCCTAGGAATTCCTTAGCGTGGCCCTGGATGCACTGACACCACTTGGCTTCTTGTTGGTCTAATGGCTGCTGTGGTGGTGGAAGATCTTTGATAGGGTAGGGTAGACCTGAAGCACCTTTGGCCGTAAGGTTAGGGATGGCATTCTTCTCATGCCAGGTCAGCTTGAGGGCCGAAGTCTGGGCATCGTATGGACTCTGCAGATGCTTGTGTATTGTACTAGGGCGGCCAATCTGGGGAGTCATTGGAAAATGCCAGCACCCACGTCTGAATAGCGGCGGAATTTGGGAGTCCGGGGGTATGGTGGACTACTTGAATGCTCGGATGCCGTGTCTGAGTCGCTCGTTGATGACCAAGTCGGAGCTATGGAGGAAGGGTGATTATTTAACTAAAGTGGTGATAGGATGTTTGACAGAGGCAGTTTTGATATGATCTGTGATTTTGCAAACTTGAAGTACAGTACCAGTTTGGTGGGAGTTCGGGAGAAAACGCTGTCACACGCCCAGCCTACATCCTCTCGGAGGGTACAGGGTACAGTCATAACCGTAGTCGCGACGAATATGGATCGATGATATGATATCATAAGTAACTTTCTGCAACCCTAACTTTGACGATTTCATTTTTTGTCCACCAAATACCCATCTTCGTCACGACCCCTAGGTGGTATTAACATAAGTTAATGCTAAAGCTTGGCGACCTAGTTCCTTGATCTCAAGGTCAACAGGCACATGTGCAGAACACTATAGACCGGGGAGCCCTCAGCGAGGCGACGCCCTCATAGTGATGGGCACGATCATGCTCGAGCAGAGGATTTGGCCCATGCTCGAGCATAAATCCTGCTCGAGCACATCAAAACTTTATGCTCGAGCATGATCGTGCCCACCACTACGCCCTCAGCGAGGCATGGTAGTAAAGAAGGGCACGCTTTGCACGAAATAACCAAAACTCCCTCCTAATACTTGCCAAGCCTCGCTGAAGGCGTCGCCTCGCTGAGGGCTCCCCCAGTCCAATATCGAAATAAAAGGATGGGAAACTACAAAGGAGGAAAGAATCCATATTGTGGCATCACATGATCACACCAATCCCCGCATGGAATGGAAGGATATCGCCCGTGCAGTAAGCCTTCAAAGCTTTTATAAAAGGATGAGGCTAATGAGTCATATCGAGTATTGAACATGCCAAAAGATATATCGAAAAACCAACTCTCGGGGACCCCATCCAATGCGAGGCGTACCGGCCAACGACCAATATTCGATGAGGCTGAAAAGAATCGGTTACGCTTTTTTGCAAAGGAGAATCGATTAACTCGGCCTATGAGCTGTGATACAATACCTTGATGGAATCCGTGGGGGTTGGAGACAAGCGGGCCGTTCTGACGAACCTCAGGGACACATCAGTGCTATTAGAAGGATGTGGTTGATCCCGGAGGTTACGGGAGTGGGACAGATCATGCGGGAGGGTCGTGTGGATTATTCTAGGAATTTAGCGGTTTCTGGAGAAAACTCTACCGACATGTCTTCCCCTAGCTATCACGTGAGTGTGCGAAGGACTCTAGATATGTGGGGAGATAGAGAGATAGAATAGTGTGACCCATGGAAATCTAGGATGCTGCAGTTTTTTTTTTTGCTTATACACCACCCTTTACAGTGGGTTTGGTTTTTGGGTGGGAATGAAGTTGTGGTGACTATTATATCTCTCCTACCCTTCATACATAATGTCTCAGATCTAAGGAAATAATCTCACTCTACCCCGCTGAGTCATCGATTTCCCACTTTAATAAAACCGACCAGACAAATCTTCTCTAAATTTGTTCCAAGAGCGCCGTATTTCCACTAACCGTATATGTAGCAAAGCCACCCTCTCTAAATTCTGCCTTGTTGCACCAGCCAAATATGATACTTCACTAGACGAAAAACCCTAGCAAACCTTTAGTGGAACAAGCGAGCTTCGCCTAATTATTGTCCATGGACAAAATTAACCGCGGACCCGTGGTGGATGGCAACTCAGCTTTCCCCATCACTCGGCTCCTCCAACATCACCTAAAGAACTTTCTCTAACTCAAATATTAATATCTATTATATATTCTACCCTGTACTTACGTTTTTGAAAATTTTTTCCCAGTTTTAACAATTGTGGGATTGACGGGGGAATGTTGTTGTCATGGCCAAAGTTTCGTCAATGCTTGGCTAATTTTGTCCACTGACAATAGAAGCACATCATGCCTTATCAATCAATCTATCGGAAAACCTACACATGACATTGACCAAAGCCTCATGGTGGAGCCTCTCCTGATGTGGATCAAGGGTGGAAAGCTCGTCGCGGAACCTCCTACCAGGTTCTAATGGTATAGGAAGCTCCCGCTCAATATTGGCCCTGGGGCCTAGGTGCAGCACAGCATGGTGCCGTGTACTGGAGGGCCCGATCCTTGGCATTAGCTGCCCCATATTTCTAACAATCAAGAAATTGGTCAAAATCAAATGGCGTTTCCGCTACTAACTAGCCTCGTAAAAATCCAGCATGCAGATAAAATTGTTTGTTATAGTCAAGGGTAATTCAGGGTCTAATTTTTACCACTAAGCTAACTACCGGCAGTAGTAATCTATGGCGTTACTCTTAGTATATTGGATCAGGAATGCGAACAAATCTATTATGACTGTTACCAATGCGCAAAAAGAAACCTTAACTCTGATTGAGTCTATTCACAGAAGCTGCCATAATTGACCACTGTTATTTACCCCAAGTAGGTGAGTTAGTTATCGCCACTATTTCCTTGTTGTATTAAAATGTTGGCACAGGTTGTCACTCGGCTAATTTTTTTCCTTTTTTATGTTACCCGGATCGCGCCTCACTAGTTGGAATGTGAAATGATCGGTATCGCAGGAATGGTGGCTGGGAATGCATGGCTGGACCATGAATGACAGTGAACACTTGAGATATGAGTGCTTGTATGGGAATCAATGAAAGCCTGATTCCTGCGCGAGACTTGGAAGTTTGAATACATAGTTTATGATGGTTGATATTTGATGAGATAGATAAGGGAAGAGCAACAGGATTAACCAATACGATTTCATTTGGGATTAACTTCTACTTCCTTCGATACTATATTATATAGGATACAATACAACAAAATAAGATACAATATGCTGACTTATTAGCTGGCTCAGTGTATTGTAGAGAAACACCTTTGAGCGGCATGAGGGTGTGATAAAGCCCAGAAGGATGTCGGAGGATTCCCCATAGAGTCATGAAACTCAGTTGAAGATGACTGAAGTTTCAGCAACGTTGGGAAGGAAAGCGAGGAATGTGGGGTAAGGCAATGGTATTAAAAGGTAAGGAAATGGCCTGATAATGTCAAGGAGACTCCCGGAAAGTGATTATTGTTTTTTGTATTTAAGGGTCTCATTTGCCCACGATTGTAGGAAGTCTAGGTCACCGAAGTAGAAGTCAGTCTACGATCCACCCTTAAGTACGCTTCTCTACCAACACCCCACATTTCGCCTGATAATTTATTCCTGTATCTCTCCCCCGAAGCTGCCCTTCTCCAAAGCCGATGAGCTGTGCCTGCCCGGTACAGTTGAGATCGAGGTACACCCCCGGTCGCAAAGTTTTCGCGGAAAGAAAGGTACTGCAGCAATGTCTTGGCGGCAGCAGAAGTACTGGCACAAGATGTTTCCTCATCCCCAGTCCTCGCAAGAGATCCACTCCCTGAGAAATACATTTAAACTTCCTAGCTGCCACTTAATATGACCACTTTGTGCCTTAATCACTCCAGCATACTCTTTGTGAGTTAGTTTAAAGTCTGTCACTGTGCTTAGGATAATTTGAACTGCACATGTTTGGCAGAGGATTTTCCTGGTACTTCCGTTGCTGCCAAGACATTGCTGAAGTACCTTTCTTTCCGCGAACACTTTGCGAACGGGGGTGTACTAGACCTCGATAATAACAATATTCCTTCAATAGAGACATCGCTAGCCTGTCGTTAGGGACTTGTTGCGGTAGGCAAGGAGGCTTTGACGGTCCAGATGATCCGTTGTGCCCGACAGGATTACGTAAGAATGACGTGACTGCTTTGTCGCCCTCTGCCCTTGAAAATGTAGGCTGGGCGTGTGACGGCGTTATCTCCCTAACGCTCACCAAACTGTTATATATCTGGTGTTCAATAATAACACTGCAGAACACTCTATCACTACTTTAGTCAAAAATTTGGATTCTGCCTCCATGTTTCGAACGTGTTCATCGATAGGCGGCCTAGACACGATACCTGAGAGCGAGGTGCTCACACTGCACTCTCGGAATCCCACATCCGGCCACAATTCAAATGGGGTTGCTTCAAGTTTTCCAGCTCCTCCATGTATTGGCGACCCATGTACGATACACCAGCATCCGCAGACTCCGCGCGATGTCCAGACTGCAGCACCCAACCAGAATTTGCATTACATTCCTGCCATCCCTATCCTTGTGGCCAGACGCGATTCACGCCAGCCATACCCTATGAAAGATCTTCTGGTCACACAGCAGTTGTTGCAGGAATAGGAAGCCAAGTGGTTTCAACGCTACCGGGACCAGGCTGATGATCTTCAATGCAAGTTTTATCTAGAGTTATGAGAGTCCAAAGCAGAGCTGTACCAGTACCATCAGGACTGGTATCAGCAGTGCAGCAAGAAAAACCAAGAGATTCAAGAACTGTTAGGTGAAATCGTCAATCTTACTATTGAGTCCCCACCCCCAATTTTTCTACTATTTCTAACTGATATCTAGGCCGCGGTTTTGTGTGGAAAAATTGAGAAAATGAAATTTGAGGAAAATTTCAACCTCAGTGGTGCCCTGGGTAAAAAACAGTCACAACGCCTGTTTATTTAGTTGTTACTAATACTAAGCGGCAGAACACATGGTGTATCAAGCGAGACTAACCAAGATGATCGGAACCAATTCTTCACCCGGGGTTCAGGCAGGACTCAATGAACTCGCCAAGATGCCTGCATTCACTAAGGTTCTCCATAATGAAGTCGCAGCCCGTGGTCTTGTACTGGAAGATGTTATCCCATGTATCGCTTTGGTCTATGACAAAGTCTTCCAACGTGCCCGTGGTAATTATTATATCATTACTCTTTGCACGGGGGATTATACAGCGAATGAGGTTGCTGTGCTTGCCGCTTTCCTGAGGATGCAGAGTGACTGGCCGCATGGGCTAGATTGGAGGGAAGAGAAAAGCAGGAGGCAGACTAAGCGCTGAGCTAGGTAAGTTGTTTTATCTTGGCTACAGAGTGTTTTGTCAGCCTTAACGTGTGGCATGCTGTGGGAGAATCAAGCGGGATAGTGCTGAAAAGGGCGTTGCTGTTCATAGAAATTGAAAAATAGAACTTGGATACACGAGGAAAGGTTTTCACGCTACACAAAATGTGGCATGATATTGTACGGAGTGGCAAGAGGTGTAGGGGAGTGGCTAAATGTGTGGTAGAATATCGAGTGAAATCAATGTTCCAAACTGTCCGCCCATCTGTGTTTGCAGTATAATGGGACAGATTGAAGCCTGCAGTTCGTCTTTTCGGAGGTGCAGGGACGGACAATGCCGGGAAAGGCAGGACTTGAAGGACTATCGGGAATGGCCGCCTATTACATGAGGGTATATGAAGGAAGAGGGCATTATTGGACTGTGTTTAAGCATGGGTGGTGTGTTTTCCGGATTTATGTTATGCTCTCAGCAGCTTTTTTTTATTTTTTTATTTTTTTATTTCATTTCTTTTTGTGAACTGAAGCTTGCCCGTTGATCAAAACTGCTCAAATAGGATAGAGGTAGATTGAGTCTTCGACTATCGTAGCGGAACAGAGATTGTAGTTGATACAAACAACTAGGTATTTGGGTATGGGAATCTAGTACCTCATCCCCAGACAGCCGAGGGGGAGAGGGGGGCGCCGGAGAGGACAGGGGAATAATAGGAAACAGGTTCCACCGCATTTGCATGGCGGTTATTCCATCGGTATCATCAGATTTTTTAAAAGTAGAGGGAAGAAAAAAGAAACGAGAAAAACCAGGGAAACGAGCACGCTCGGAGCTTGATGAATGAGATGTTTTGAGAGCCTAATTTTTCAGAATCCATGGCAAAGAAGAACGCCAATTATAAAGAGTACTAAAGAAAAAAAAAAAGAAAAGAAAAACTACAAATAATACAAATAATAACTTAGTCTATATCCACCGCCAAAGCTTCCATGTGAGACCTCTATGTGGTCGGGTATGATAGATTCTGAATTTTCGGCTTTTCTCCGTTTGTGTTCGGCTACCTCTTTTTTCTTTTCTCTTTCCTCCTGATCGCGTCTTATTTCACTTTCAACAAGGATATTGCCTACCGTAGAAACTTGAATAATTGAACTGTGTGCTATGTCGTCGGACTTTCCTCTCTTAGTAAGGTCAAGAAAATGTTTTTTTTCTTTCTATCTCAGCAGGGGGAACAGGGCTGTGCTTTTGCTATGCTCCTTGCCCCCATTCCAAAGAAGGGAATTTGGAACTTCATAGCACACGGTTCAATTATTCAAGTTTTTACGGTAGTTCAAGAACTTGCACACTAAGGGTTTCAACATCTTTCCTTGGAAGATCTCTGGTATACCATTTCTGATCAGTTTGTGCTGTAGATTTTGATATTGTAAATGCTTTTCTACCGGATGCTATCAGTACCTCACGGGGAGAGAAATTAGACAAGCGCAAGGACAAACTAAGCGGGTAGCTAACCTAGACCATTCACCAAACCGAACCAAGACCTCGTCTATAGATGTCGCGATATCCACTAAGCCTCCACAGATATTCTTCCAAGTAGTGCGGTTTTTTTATCCGGGTATGAGTAGCCTGGTCACAAGCGATCAGGCTGTTATGCTCTTCCAAGTCTATTCCCTCATACGATGCTTGGTTTGGTGAGAAAACAGCGACACCGAAGGGAAAACCCTTCTTCAATAATGGAATCCATGCTACTGGATTCAAATAAACAATAGGAAGGTAATACTGTTTCCCATGGACACCTTACGAGAGGTCATGCCAACTTTAAGCACACTTTTAGCAATGACAGGGGAAAGTTACCCTACCTTGGAAATCATGTTACCCTACCTTGGAAATCATGTTACCCTACCTTGGGGTTTTGGTTACCCTCCCTTGAGATCTAGTTATCAGACCTTGATCAGTGGAGCCATACTGGGACTTTGTAAGAATATCGCGATAGGATCGCAGGATTAGTAGATGTTACTGGTGCCCCTGAAATCTTAAGCATACCGATGCATTGTATGGCTACAGATTGGGTCATGTTCAGCTGTGAACGAGATCCGGGTGTCCAACACCCCTCTCTGGCCCTGAAATCAGTACTCTCTGTATACTGCAAATCCCTAGGGAGTTAAGAAATTCCATATTAAATATAAGGATTAAAGGAGCTCTCATAACAGGGTATACCTCACTGCCCTCCGTCTGTCCGAAAGCTTTTCACAGGATATATAGGGCAAGTGTCAGAGACTGCCCAAAGGGAGGTGACCTACTTTAGCTCAATTAGACATTTGATGGGTATAGAATTATTGTACTACCCAGTGGGTAGTACTGGAGTCCACAACAGGGTCTATGGGGAGTTTCAGGGAAAGTCAGAATTGCTTCTGAAACTGACATCATAGTGTGTCTGTGCCAACCCCATGTAGTGGTCCATATCTGAGGGAAGTAATTGGACTCTAGAAGCATTAGTGTAGTCACGATAGGGATAGGTAATATTGGATTGGTTCCGGGTAGGGTACATGGAAGCCAACATAATAATACAAATTAGCAGAGGAGCTGAGTTGTTAATCAAATATAGTGTGTGCATACAGTAGAGACAAATAACTACCAAGCATCTATAAAGACGATAAGGTTGATGGGCCAGTGAGTCAGACTGATATATAGTCCGGACTGGAGAAGACTGTTCGCCACGGATCTGTCAACGATCGTAAGAGGTTTTCTCTTATCTAGTGTGATTCGAGATATATTGCAGAACACACTTCAGGTTCATGAGGTTCACTATGTTCGAGCTCTCCAACATCTCTGAAGGTTTATCCTGCCGGGGAGGGTTTTTAGGATAATCCTGAGCAGAGCAGGATGCTTGTGAGAGGTCGGGGTAGTGATGAGAGGTTTCTTGACTTTATATCTATATTTACTATGTATAAGCTAAGAACACCTTACCCTGATAACCATTGATCCTCGAGCAGAGCCTGAATTGGGTAAAGCTTCCAAGCTTAACGATATTATGTTTTACGCTTTTATTCTTTTACTTTAAACTTTACATTTATCTTTATTCTACTTTGAGTCTCTGGTGTGTTCGCAACCATAGGATTTATCTTCCTATAGGGTACCCGTGTTACATCAATAATTTCCCCTCAATTACTAACTGCTCTACTAATTGCATTTTTGGCCACGTCAACTTGACCATTTATAAGACTGAGTTCAGGATAGTTTCTCTAAAGCTTATCATGCACTAGAGACTAAATATGTTCAATTGGATTCCGATATGGTAAATAGGTATGACTTTCTAGATGAGCAATTCCCTCTCTTCTGAGCCATCTCCTAAAGGGCATATGAGCCTTAGCACTGTGACTGATAACAAATATCTCTTCTTCTTTTTTTTTTTTTTTTTTT
>QOVD01009297.1:0-35772 GCA_003521225.1 Tuber microsphaerosporum | reverse complement strand
TTTTTATATCATATACTATTGTTTTCAACTACCGAGGTACAAAAGACAGCATGCATCATCAGATATGGCCAACAAAAACCTCACGATCCAACCTGACGCCAGTGGAAAAAGCCATCATCCCAAGACCCTCTGGTATGGGCCCAACCGCACGATCTTGCAGACAAGAGAGAAAAACAACAACGGCTGGCCAAAGCGGACGACAAAGTAAATCCCCAAAACCCTACAAGCAGGAAACAACAGGAAAACCACTTGCCATAAACTCCTACCCCCTGACAATAAGAACACTGCATCCGCAGCGAAACCAGGAGCGAAACGTGTAACCAATACAAATGAAAGGAAAAACAAACAAGGGGAACCCATGAGAAGAAAACCCAAACAAGCCATAGAGCAAACACTACACTAACGAACTCGGAAGGGGGCCGGCCATCACCCTATTTGAACCAGGGAGCAATCATAACACGAAAGAGACCGGTAGGACAATTACATCGTCCAAGGCTTTGGAGTCGTCCAAGGAGGCGGTGCAATACCATGAACTGTCGTAACCGAGGAATGCGACCACGGGCAGTCGTGGGGGGCGAGTGGAGCCACCAGGCAGAGAGGATGCCAGCCGAGAGAGTGAACCAAGCCGACCGTGTAATCGAAGGCAAGGGAGGAACAAGGGGGAGGCTGTAACCGAGCCACAGGACAAAACGATGGCACAAGGAGAGGGGGTGGAAGGCAAACAACTGGCTAGAAACAACCGACAAACAGGCCATGCTTGAGTGATTTCGGTCCGAGAGGACGAAAGCGAGGACCACGAAGTTACTGACCGAAGCTTTCCCCAGCGAGGAACAAGCCATAGAACCAAGGGCGTACTTTCACCAAGGTCCGGACACCGTAACGCCGACCTTAAACGTAGAAAGAAGTAAAGCCAACCGGGGCGGCCGCTAAGCGAGGCTTGCGACCGTGGGACGAGGGGGTGGGTGAGAGGAGCCTTCAAACAACTTCTAGGACAACGCTTTCTCAAGGCGAGGCCATAGTAAAAGAAGAAGAAGGTAGTGTCATTACCCTCCTAGGCAACGAGGCCATCACAGGAGGGGAGAGGGAGGTGGTGGAGTTGACGATGATATTTCATGGTGTTGAAATTTCAATCGCCGGAGGTGGAGAGGAGATCGTTCGTGAACATACCTCTTCTTCTCCACCTCTTTCTTTGATATCCCCCAATATCACTAGAAAGTTATAATGATCATAGATATCAATAATAGACTTTCCAGTAACTCCATCTCTAGCAGAAGTTGGATCAGGAAAAACAGGCAAAAAGAGAATACTGGTTTGAATATAAAAACATCCATTCATCTTCTGGCTAATCACTCTCTCTTGTCTTCTAGCACCTGATTAAATACAATCCCTATTCCACTTCTCATTTAGGTATCTAAATACTAACCTTCTCCTCTTTCCTTCTCCTCTCTCTACAGCTGCCTCATCTCCCTATATTTTTTTCCTTCTCCACATATCTTTTATCCAATGCCCGTGATCTAATACCAGTTCCAATCTCACTTGGGATATATTCTAATTCAAATGAACCCTTTCTTGAGCCAACCAGCTTTTGAGATATTTTTGTGGAAGCCTTCTCCTCACTGTCAGACCACAGACATTGGGAGCATGTTTGTTGGCAATGTCAGAATAGCTGGTCTTGCGATTACTGCTAGCTTTCTCCACTCTAGATTTATTTTGCTACTGAGAGGTTTTTGGATATCTGCCATTACCCTTTCTCCCCTGTCTCTCTTAATCTCCTTTTAAGAGAGTATCTTTAATAGTATTGAGAGGGATATCAAGATAGTCTGAAATTTGGTGATACCTCATTTGAGGCTTGCTGTAATATAAGATTGTTCCCCCTAGTAAACTCAGAGAGATGCTGAGATAAAATTGGCTTTTGGGCATAAGGGCGAAAAATTGGAGAAATAGATTTCTGATAATAAAAAAAGTTAGGATAATTGGTTGGGTTTTAGTTGATGTAGAGGGATTTCTGGAGGTGGTGTTCAGCGGAGAAATGAGGAGTAGGATTGGGTTGTGGCAGATCGTAGGTCTACAGATATTTTTGTTAACCGACAATACATATATGGTGCAAGTTTCATGCTATATTCACTGATACATTCACTTCTGTAAGATGAACTAGTACTGGTATTACCAAAATCAACACTTACAGCCAGGTTATTTATGAGGTATGAGGATATGCTAAATATAAGTTTTGCTTGTAATTCTGTCCTATTCCTTCAAGTTCTAAATTATTTTGTTTTTCCCATAGCAGCTATTATGCCCCAAATTATTAACAATCATAGTTTCTTGAACCTGGCACGAAAGATGCTTGAAGAAACTATTCATCAGGTTACTTAAATACATAAACTGTACTACTAATGCCTCTTATATTGCAAGATGTTTGATCTTTTCATGCTATCTATGTCTAATACAATGTAGTACTCTCTTGATATTTCTGTACTTATTACAGCCAAGCTTGTCTGGCAATTTCATTTTGGTGGACCTTCTGTTGAGCTATACTTTGATAATTACCTTCTTGAGAAAGGTTCTCGGAAGTAGATGTCCTAATGCTTAAATCCCAGCCTTCCAAGCAATTTCAGAGAGTGGAAGACAGTATGTACGAGTGTCTAGTGTTGCTGATTTGATTAGATTTTGGACTGGGTGGGGCAGAGCTTTTGAGATCATTCAGGGCACTTTATAGAGTTTAGATAGTTTTTGTCTGCTAAAATATTGCACATAGCAGAGTGCCCAATGTGAAGAGCAGGAAAGGTTTTGCATATAGTCAATCAGGCATCATGGGGTAGTGAATAAACAAAGTAGCAGCCATAGTTGTTCTATTGCTGACAGTGATATCAGCAATGTTGGGATTGAGAATAGTTTGTAGAGGTATTGGATCGGGGTCGTGTAAAATAGGACAAGCTTCATCCAGTTTGAAATTTTATTTTCTGAGATATTTTAGCAAACTAGGGTCGTACTATGACCAGAAAGACTGCTGGGAGGACTTCCTGAAGGATAATTCTTGGGAGTAGCATTTTATTGACTAGATCGTTGAATTGCAGCAAATGGTAAACTTGTAGGGGAGCCAGGGCCTGGGGAAGAAATATCACAGTCGAATATGGAGTCGTGTATTTTAAAATCTGTTTTTGAGTAGTCTGAATCTGTCAGAATGAGTCCAATTCAAACCAATACCCCAAGAAGCGCTTGTTATTGTCAGTTTTATCTTCAATGGAGCTCAGCTTTGACTTCGTGTAGTGGAATTATTCGAACCGCAACAATATGAGACAGAGCTATGATTACAGAATCACTCATAATATTATAGTAAAGCAAATGAGTGACTGGCTATAGTGGTACTCTGGCTGTAGTAGTGCTCCAGTTGCTGGACGTAAAAAAAAGCAACTTTACTATTATGAATAGATTATTTATATACATCTGTACTTCCATGTTCCTTAATGTTAAACCTAACTGTCTCCAAGTTCCCTGTAGGCATTTCTGCTGCCAGTTCATCTCCTATTTCACCTCTTATATTCTAGTCCTACTTTTGCCATTTATTTGTTGATTATATTTAGATAAGCACTCATTGCTTTGTTGTTACCAGCGTCTAGGTGTTCTATCCCTATACTATTATCATCACTCAGCGAGTCTTATGCAAGTGCATAAATACTTCTTGGAACTAAAGACAAGTCTCGTTCACCTGAAGCGCCGCTTTACTGCCTCCGGTGTTGTGTACAGATGCGCTCTTGAGCCACCTTTGCCCCTCTCAGTCCCATTACTAATGCATGTCTAATATGTACTGGACAGTGGATCTTATCAGAGATATCTAATCCGATAAAAATGTACGATCTATTTCATGTAATATCCTGTGCCGTGATTTACTGTGCCAATATTTTCCATCATGCTCAATCCATTTACCCTACCCAGAGAGCCATGCATATTGCTCCTGCCTATAAAGGGAAACACTCTCCCAACCTCTTATCTTCCTCTATCATCTCTCTCTCCACTTCTTTCCTTCCTTCACTTTTCTCTTTCTCAATTCTCACTTCTTTCTTGCTTCCACATCCTGCTCTCTCTCTCTCCCTATCTCCCTATTTTCCTACACTACCAGTTTCAACCGCTCTTCCCTCTATCGCCCAATATCAACCCACTCATCATCATCCTTTACGCAAATATTATTCATCTGCTATCTCCTTCCCCTCATTATATACAGTCCCCTAATACTAATTGAGAGTCTAGAAAAGTTAAATCACGATGCAACGGTGTGGCCAGTGTCATAGGAACAAGCCAGAGGAGGACTGTGATCACACAAGGGCAGGCAATCCAATAAGTTCATGTCGTGTCTGCTTGGTATGTTACTCCTATTGCTGAACAGGTATAATATTCAAGTTATGATATACTTTACTGATTGCAATTGTGAGTATGAAAGAGTCAGAGAAGAGCTGCTAGAAGGCAAGTCCCCCTCCTTGCAGGTGTGGCTGACATACAACAGGGTCATTTGCCTGAGCTTGGTATCTAAGATAAGATTCATGTTTCTTACATCATAAATGGAAGGCTGATAGTAATAAAGCAAAGGGCATGAATAATATCGGGGTTGATGAATCTGCATACCTAGAGGGTGGAGAAGGTTATTGACTCTGAATATTGGAGCTGAGAGCAGAACTGATTAAAGTAAAGGTGATAGAAACTCCAATTGTAAGACATCGATGTCTACAGTGGCACCACGAGCGGAAGGTGGGGGACTTTGATTCCAATGGAGCAGAAAATCTGTTTCGGACCTCTTGGGCGTGTCTGGTGAGAGTATACCCAGCACATAGTTATATAATATGATTTGTGACTTATAGAGTTGGACTAACAGTGGTGAAACAATATAGATGGCCAATCAGGCAGCTCGAGTAAGAGTGCGAGAGGCACCACTGGTCAATTCTGTGCCTGCAATCCTGGCTCAAAGACAGGAAGGGCAAAGGGTACCATCTCCAGTCCACTTGACCTTCCTGGATAACAGAGCAAGATGGATAAGCCATAATCTGGGCGTAATGGAAATCAGATGTACTGGCTGTAATGCGCTCCACTGGGCATCCAAGAGGTCTGCGCGAGTACCCAGGAATGGGATAGCCAGCTTTGTGGCGTGCTGTAAGCACGGTAGTGCCCAGATTGAGCGCATGAGGCCCCTGCCAGAGCCTTTGAATACCTTGATGACTGGACTCGATAGTCAGTCGAGGTCATTCAGAGAGCATTTGCGCTGGTGGAACAGCCTGTTTGCATTCACCTCAATCCAATTCAATATGGATGATCGTCCTGTAGCGATTGGAGGGGGATTCCAGCTGTTCCAGGTACATCGAGCAATCTACCATGTGCAGGGACCTCTGGGTAGACCAATGGGACAGGATGCGTTGTATTCACAACTGTACCTGTATGATCCCATGATGGCTGCTCAAGTCCGGGCTGGTAGGGCACCGGAATTGGATGCAAATCTCATCCAGTCCCTAACCACAATGCTGCAACAGCATTGCCCCCTCATTCAAGTATATCTCACTGGTAATAAGAGGTTTACACAAATTGCACAAGGGTGAGAGAATTTCCAGATTCTGTTGAATCCACAACTAAGCTTGGTTGTGGAAGCTGGATCAGACCTGCGACGTGAGAACCTCCCAATAGCAGTTGAGGTGTCAATGATTCTGCCAGAGGAGTATGCCAGTCATGGGTTCAGGGACATTGTTTTGGCTGAGAGGGTCAATGGGGTTGATAGGGAAAATCAATTTACCACCATCAATCTGAACCATGCCCTCTATCTTCCCCTTCATTATGTGCTACTGTTCCCCTATGGGGAACCAGGATGGCACTGGGGAAGAACCCTTGGCAATCAGCAAGGGAATCGCCAGAACAGGAACCTCCACCAGAGGGTATTATATAAATTTAGGCTACATTCCAGGCCTGATGAGCCGACTACCCTCTTCCTGGCCAAGAGATTATTCCAACAGTTTGTAGTAGATACTTGAGTGGTCTGCGATCAGAACAAACTGGGTTGGCTAGGCTCCCATCATGGCAATATCCACGCGGAGCAGTATAATGGCCTCACGGATGTCCTCCAAGTGGGAGATATGGATTTTGCTCAGGTGGGAAAGCGGGTAATTTTGCCTTCCAGCCATGTAGGGAGTGATAGATTCATGCAGCAGTTGTATCCGCATAGCATGACCATGGTTGGTCACTTTGGTAAGCCATCCCTCTTTGTCACCTTCACTGCCAATCCCAAGTGGGTAGAGATTGAGTGGGCACTATTACCTGGTCAAACGGCTGCCGACCATCCTGATCATGTAGCCCGCGTATTCAATCTCAAGGTACGTGATTTGCTTGATCAGATCAGGCACAAGGAGGTGTTTGGACCAGGGCTGGGATGGGTCTGGACAATTGAATATCAGAAGCGTGGTTTACCACATCTTCACCTTCTGGTGTTCTTGAGGACAGATCACCAGTTCCTGACTGCTGACAATATTGACCGCTGTATTAGCGCAGAATTGCCAGCAGAGGATGATCCCATTGGGCACGAGGTCAGAGGAATCCTTGAGACCACCATGGTGCATACCCACTGTATGGGTGGAAACCATCTCGCACTTTGTATGCAAGGTGTAAATCCAATTCCAAGGTGAACTCTGCAAGAAAGGATATCCGCGTCAGTTTCAGGAGAAGACCATTATTAACCAGGATGGTTATCCTATCTACAGAAGACGCAACCTGGGACATTCCTTCGCGGTATGACTGCCTCGGAGTGGGCCGGCTATGACTGCAGTAGTTGATAACCGATGTGTAGTACCCTATAGCCCTTACCTATCCCTCCGGTACAAGGCACATATCAATGTGGAGGTTTGTGGTTCCGTCTGTGCTGTGAAGTACATTCACAAGTACATCTACAAAGGTGGAGATCGTGTAACAGCAACTTGGACTCTGAACTGGATGAGATCAAGGGCTACCTTCATGGCCGATATATTGGTCCAACTGAAGCTGTATGGCGTTTGTTTTAATTCTCAACACATGAAGAGCAACCACCTGTTGTACCCCTTGCCTTGCATCATCCTAGTCAACAGCCACTGTAGTTCTCTGAAGTTGAGGATCCAGTTCTTTTGCGTTAGCATATGGAGAACTCTTTCACCACTTTGATAGAATTCTTCAAATATAATGCTGAGAATGCGGATAGTAGAAGGTACTTGTATCATGAGTTCCCTTAGTACTTTGTATACCATGCAAAGGCAGGATGGAAACCAAGACGGTAGCGCTTCACAATTGGCCGTATGTACGCGGCCAGTCCCTTCATGGGTGAGCGCTACTATCTGAGATTACTGCCAACAGTTGTGCGTGGGCCAGAAAGCTTTGATCATCTTCGCACTGTGGCTGGGGTTGAGCACTCCACCTTCAAGGGAGCTTGCATCGCCTTAGGACTACTAGAAGATGATGGCGCGTGGTTGGCTATGTTCCGGGACGGTAGCAGCTTTATGACAGGCAGAGCATTGAGACACTTCTTTGTTCTGGCAGTGCAGCATACTACTATTGCTAATCCACTGAGGATCTAGGAAGAATTTGGGGGCAGCTTTTGCGAAGACCTCTCAAACCTTCTACTAACCGGCAGAGTCAAAAAGCCACCAGGCTGGGAAAACATGCCAGATGGACTGGCTTTAGACTATAGACTCTATCATATTCAGGAGTCACTGAATGAATATGGTAGGTCTATGAATGACTTTGAGTTACCTGTCGAAGGGTTGAACTGGGTGGATAGAAGATTAATACAGATAGAGCAGGGGGCTATAGGGGTGGATATGGGATAAAATAAGGAACTGGAGCAGGAGTTGTATAATGGTATGCGAGGCAGGTGGAATGAGGAACAGGTTACCTGTTTTAATGCAATTGTTGCTGCGTACAGCTCTATGAGCAGGATCCACAGCAGTAGCAGCATGCGGGTTCATTTTTCCTTAATGGACCAGCATGGACTGGCAAGACATTTCTCTACAACTGTCTCTGTAGCTACTTCCGCTCCCAAGGGAAGATTGTACTCTGTGTTGCGTCTGCTGGTATTGCAGCTCAATTGCTACTAGGTGGCCGCACAGCCTACTCCAGGTTCAAGATTCCCCTCTCCAATGACTCTAATGCCTCTTGCAATATCACATGCAACTCATTTCTTCGTGAGTTGATACGGAGGACCTTACTGATCATTTGGGATGAGGTTCCTATGCAGCACAAGGCATGTTTTGAAGCTATAAACCGGACCCTAAATGATATCTGCAATGCAGGTCACAACAAGGTCTTTGTGGGAATTCCCACTGTTCTTGGTGGTGACTTTTCCCAGATCTTGGCCGTTATTAGGCGTGGGAGCAGGCAAGCAACGGTACTTGCCTGAATCCAGATTTGCTCAATCTGGAACCACTTACGGGTCTTGAAACTCAGGACTAGCATGCGCATTGTTGCTTCCCCTGAGAATCAGCTTTTTCTCTCCTTTCTCCGTGACCTGGTTACTAATCCTCAACTATATGGGAAGGTTACATTACCTCCATATATCCGTCAGGTATCTACAGTTGAACAGCTATGTGATCAACTGTATCCTCAGAGCTTCTTGAATGAGGCTATTGGCACCCAAAGCACTCTTGTTTGTCGCGCAATACTACCCTTCCGCAATGATACAGTCAATGATTTCAATAAGGTATTAATTGAGAGAATGCCTGGTGAGGAGCACCGCCTTGATGCTGCGAACAGTGTTCAGGTTGGTGAGGATGCCGCTGCTCCAGAGCTATATACGGTAGAATATTTACAGAGTATTAGCTTAGCGAGTATTCCGCATTCTTGCTTGCAGCTCAAAATTAGGGCTCCAGTAATTCCCTTGAGAAATCTGAGCCCCAGAGAGGGCCTATGCAATGGTACAAGATTGCAGGTATTGGGTATTAGTCGCAACTGCTTACAGGTTGCAATTCTTGGTGGCAAGTTTGATGGTGAGATCCGCCTACTACTACGGATCAAACTAACAACCACTAAGGAAGATTTACCTTTTATCCTAGAGTGCAAGCAGTTTCCCATATGCTTGTGCTTTGCTATAACTGTCAACAAGTCACAAGGGCAGTCTTTGGAGCATGTTGGCATTGATCTTCGGACCCCTGCCTTCACCCATGGACAGCTCTATGTTGCTCTCTCTAGAGTAACCTCTCTGAATGGCCTTACACTGCTGCAATCGTGTGAATCTACTAATACCACAGACAATATTGTATATCCAGAAGTCCTGTTGTAATTATATATCTATTTGATTACCTATCTCTACACTTTCCTTGGAATACGATATTAGGTGCAGAAAAATGATTACTCTGTCAATCAGGTCGTGACCATACAAGTCACATTCTTATTGGTACATTTCTTTTCTTTCTTTATTCTTTCCTTGCTTTGATTAGCATTTCATTAATGTTTTCTCTTCCAATGTTTTCTCTGTTTGCCTTCCTTTGTCCTCTTTTTTCCCCCTTCTTTTTCCTTTTTGTTCTAAGTTGTTTTTTCCTGATTTAACTGCTTTCTTAACACCCTTTCTCTGGTTTTCTTCGTTTTTCCCTGGTTATTTTATATTGTTAATCTGTTTTCTATTGCTTTTTTCACAGGTTTTTTTTTTAACACAACTGTGTTTTTTTTTTCATGCTTGCCTTATGATGAGATTATTATTCTGAGGGCACATCAGTTTGATGCACACTGCATACAGCAGGATATACCCTTTATATACACTATTACCCATACTTCTCATACACATATCTCTTGAATTCTGTCAAACCATCTTCAATATATCTTTTTTTTCCTTAAAATATTTAAAAGTTTTATTATAATTCTGAAACATCCACATACCATGAGCTTACTAGTGGTATATTTTACACTACCGCCCTTGTTATATTCTTTACATGAGGACACTTCTTCCACCATCTGAAAAGTTATACTTTACTATGCTTTTACAAATTATCGTTCCTGCCCTGTATTCTCTTTACCTAAAAATTTGCCTTTAGGCACTGGCATATAGCTGCATTCTCTTATCAACTCAAATAGTCAACTCTTATTTCTATTCCACAGTGTTGACAGTTGTTTTTGATAAGCTAAAGCCATGGTATTTTAATTTGGTGGTCATAATACAACCTGTAATACTATAATACATTCTACAAATATTTTATATATTTTAGTCACTTATAATTTACTTGAAATACTGTGCCCCTAAGAGGAGTTGAATATACCTGAACAATATCTCATACAAGTGCCAAGCCTTCCACCAGGACCATTTTGGAAAAAGGTATTAATAACATAGAGTAAACAGAATAAAGATACGAGACGAGCCGTAGGCACAGGGCGCTAGTACCAGACTACTGTACCGTACTGTATGGGTGGAAGTTCTCGGAGGGTACGCTAGTATTAGGGTATAGTTCAAGAATGTCTATAAGTGTCAATCTCATCTAAGTGGGTTTTCAATCACCGATCACGCCCCCAATATTTGTCAAAATAAAATAAAAAAACCGTAGAAATAAAAAGCAAGTGAAGTAGAATAAGAGTACAGTTTTTTAATTTAGCAAAAGCATGTACTGGGAGCAGCATCCTTGTTTCTAAACTTGCATATTTGGTGTGAAATCTGAGGTCTTGGCATTGAAATGCAACATAAAATTGTGGAGTAATCATATAATATAGAATGTAAGTCAATCAAGTAAATTAAACAGAGAAGTATACAGAAATATTGTATACAACAACCGAGTTCAGCAACATCCCAATGGTTAATATTAGAAGACACAAACGGCGGAAGTTGCTCAGCAGGCCAACTTGGTGGCAGACCCAAAAAACAGGTTGATTATTTTCCAGTACCAAGAGGAAGCCTTCATCCCAGAACGACAGATCACAAATGAGCCGGAAATGCGTTATACTAACTTTTTGACTAAAGCTCTTGCAATTACAATTATAGATTAAACCTGAAACTAACTTGATAATAAGTGAAATTATTAGAAGTAAACAGAAACGCAAGTGGGACCGGAAGAGAAGAGAGAACACCATGTCGGCAAACAATTTGGAGAAGAAAGAACCCAGCAGAGATGCTGGAAAGAATAAGGAAATTGCAGTTAGGAGAATATAAACAGCCTGAGAGAGGTAGAGTGGCAGGGTTTGAGCTAGAAAGAGCTGTGGTGAATCAGATGATAGAGGAGGAAGAAGTATTAAGGAATAAGAAAGGTGGGAGGAAAGAAGTGGAGGAGAGGGAGGTTCAAGATGAAGAAAGGGAAGCAGAGGAAGGGTTAGAGCCAGGAAGGACATACATGGAGGAGAGAGAGGTTGAAGATGAAGAAAGAATGGCAGAGGAAGGGTTGGAGCCTGAGTGGCCAGAAGGGATAGAGGGAGAAGAGGATGATGAGGAAGATAATAATAAAGAGAATTTGGCTAAAGCTATTGAGAGCTGGCCAGTTCTATCCAAGTATCAATCAACAAGATTTAAGCATTGGATCTTGACAAAAGGCATGTCTATTTGAACTCTTTTTACTAATAAATCTATTAATACAGCTAACCAATATTTCAGGCATTCATGATATGAGGAAACTATTAAGCTCAAAGAAAAGACAACCAAAAGGACAGGATCTGGTAAGCCACATACAAGTTCTTGAATTTCTTCGATTCAAGAGATATGGACTGCAGAAAACCTTCTGGCAAAGAACTTGCAAAGAGGCAGCCTCTATTGTGGGAGCAACAAGTGGCAATGGTAAATGAGTTCGAAACCACCTTATCCTACATGAAAAGAGTTGGATTAAGAATTGTCTTATTCCCTCTTCAAGTCAATGAAAGTCTCCTATACTGCGTCGGCTAATTGATGAGGAAGGAATAAAGCTTACCTTCAGACAGTATCTTGCTGGTGCAGGAGAGAGGATTACAGGCCAGAGTATTGCCTATCCGATTTCAGCATATTGGCAGACTGGAATACTGTCATTTGAAGAACAGCCAGAGTTAAAATCTCCTCCATCACGATATGGACCAGAAATCGAAGCTGAGTTAGCACAATTGGCTCAAGCAAGAGAGGAAGTTTAGGAAACATTGAGTAGTCGTAGAGTAGTGAAATGGTTGCAAAGGATGGGCTATGAATGCAGGATCTGTGAAAAGGAGTTTATAAGGAAGGACATGAGCGAGCCGATGTTGTGGAGTGTAGGCAGTAGTATTTCTTGCCTGCATTGAAAATGCTTGAGGATCGAATGATACAATGGGAGTTGGTTAATACCAGAGGGGATAAACAACTTGAGATTGTTTTTCCAACAAATCTGCCAGATGGAGAAAAGCAAATTGTGCTCATCATCCATAATGAGACCACATTTAACGCCAATGATGAACAATCAAAAATTTGGATTAAGGATGATTGAATTCCATTGAAGAAGAAATCACATGGAATGGGGATCACAGCGACAGACGTTCTGACTCGGTGTGGACGTCTCGGAGTTCCTGATGGTGAACACCTCATTTCAGACCCTGTATATGGAACACACCAGGAAGGCACCAAGCGGCTTGATTGTCATCTTATGACTTGCTCAATTGAATATGGTGGAGATACCTGATGGGATGGCAATCAATTAGTCTACCAGGTTTTAAAGCTTGCAATTCCCATTTTTGAGATTGCATTTCCAGGCTGCCAAGCTCTATTCCTATTCGACAATGCTACCAGCCATTCAGCATATACAAAAGATGCATTGAGAGCTAGTGCAATGAATTTAGGTCCAGGAGGAGGTCAAGCCCAGCTTCGGCCTGGGGTTAACTTTTTAACTGGAGAGACTCAACCAATGATAATGCCTGATGGTTCACCAAAGGGGCTCCAGATAGTGCTAGAGGAAAGAGGGCTATGGAGACCAGGATTGAGAGTACAATGTCGGAGGCCAAATGGCAAGATGAATAAAGCATGCCTCAGTGGAGGTAGCTGTGGTGCAAGAGCAATAATGGCTAAAGAGCCTGATTTTAAAGCTCAAAGAAGTTGCTTAGAGGAAGAGGTAGAACTAAGAGGACACTTGGTGTCTTTTTTTGCTAAATATCATTGCGAACTCAATTGTATGGAATATGATTGAGGAGCTGTAAAGCGAGATGTTCGTCGGAGATGTGGATACAATATTCGAGCATTGCCCAAAATCGTACCTGAATGCCTGAATTCTGTGAAGCCAACTTTGATCTGGAAGTTCTGGGTACGAACAGAGAGAATGATGAGAGCATACTGTGAAGGTATTACTTATGGTACTCGAGATTTTAAAGATAAGGTTACAAAGGTATACAGAAGTCATGGTAGAGTTTCAGACTCGCAAACTCTTGTATTTAATTAATATCTTATCTTGCATCTTACATTATTTACACTTCTGCATAGCCAATCACTCACAGTCTTGGCAATATTTTGCACAGCCACTGTTGCATTTGACTGTGCCACGTGGTTAACAGTCTTCCCTTCTTGAACCCATAGGACGGTGATTAAAGTGGTTACAAGGCGGTCGGTACCACCTTCCGTAGCCTTCTCCCCACATTTTTCCTTGCCTTGCTGTAAATTG
Organism: Tuber microsphaerosporum; assembly: GCA_003521225.1. Taxonomy (NCBI): domain Eukaryota; kingdom Fungi; phylum Ascomycota; class Pezizomycetes; order Pezizales; family Tuberaceae; genus Tuber; species Tuber microsphaerosporum. The sequence goes on along the minus strand of QOVD01009297.1, from coordinate 22,225 downwards.
CCGTACCAATGTGCTCGCGGCGGAATTATGCTGTGATCCCGGAGAGCAAGACTTTGTGGGGTGCAAGCAACAAAGTGCTATTTTATACCGTAGCCAAATCCACTGCGTTGAAGTGCCATAGTAACCAAAGAAACAGGGTATAGGCTCAATTGGGCAACTATGAACTAGTCGGCCAATTCAGAACTTTCTTTATTTCATTGATAATTCGCATTTACCAGGATTCCGCCGGTGTTTCTGCCGCACCCCACAACTTAAATCGCCACGCGAGTACTGTTGAGTGTACGAGTACTAGATGAAGTACGGTACTCGAGTATGATTGGTCCCGTACGGCACTTGCACGCTTATAGCATAGTGAGTCCTGTAGAGCCTTGGGTCAATGAGCTTCGACATCACAAGGCTTCTATCAGTCAGGGTGACTTAGAGTTCCTAGCGCTTGCGGTTGAGGGTAGCCCTGGGGAACACGCGGTCAGGAATCAAATCCGTGGCGGGGGACTCCGGGTGCGGGGAGACTGTGCGCGATAATAAATGACTTGGAAATTATTATGGAATCATGGTGTTGACGGTTATAATTTTTAAATTGTGTGCCAGGGATGTGTATACCCGGGAGGACAAAAGTGCATGAGTTTTTCCGCAGTGCAACCATCGAAAAAAACATCATCGCATTCGAAATAAAGCATACAAAGCACCGATCACCACCACCATGCCTCTATGAACCACCTACATAGTGTCTCTGCATGCTTAAGTCAAGTCTTTGTTAGAACCAGCAATTTCTTACCGTAAAAATGGGAGTTGGGCTAGGAATGTGGAGCACAATGTCCACCACCTGTATCAGTTGATGAGTCTGCCGGGTAACTTAACTTGCTCTCTGGGCAGATTGGCTTTGCAGTGCACCTATTTCTGCCATTTATCGGCCTAGAAAAGTACGTTTATACAAGGTAATGGGAGGCCTCTAGAGCCTCATCAGCATTCTGCCTTTAGCATGTGCCAGTGTGTTGTGTTGCTGGCGCTACGTTGGATTGTGGCCTTGCTGGTGTTGGGGTGATCGTTTTTTTTTGGCGATGGTTGCGCTGCACGAAAACTCATGCACTCTTGTCCTCCGGTGTAATGGAGTGGAAACAACAACCGTCAAAAATATTTGATGTGGTTTCCCTTTTCAGGAAAGTAGGCAGTTTGGAGTTTTCGAACACCACACCACCACAAAGAAATCTGTACGGGTATTGAGTTGCTCACAAGGAAGAAGAGACTAAGAACTTCAACTTAAAATGGCCCAAACACGAAGCGGAGGGAATGAAGAAAGCGAGGAGGGCTAGTCATGATCATTGGCTTTTTTCATTCTTTTTTTTCACTACTTTTTTATGGTACATTACAATTAGTTCCTTCTTTCTACACACCGCCTACCCCTTCCCCACTTCTTCTGCTGTGTTCGAGACTTGTATGATACTCGAGTACCGAAAAACTCTTGAAATCGAGAATCTCCGGCAGCCCTCTAATCTCCGGATTTTGAATCAAAACACCCGGAGGGGGATTAGCATTTTCCTAACACAGTAAAAGATTGGCCCACTAGACATCTTGGATCTCACTAACAGGTTTTTCGCGATTCCATTAACCTCTCTGGCTAAACCTATCCCGGGCAAACGGGTTGATCATGGGTGATAATCTGATGGCGGATTTCAAGAGTTTTTAAGGTAGCGGTAGTCTCCGTGAAACGTGAAGAGCGTATCTATTTGGGGTCGACGTACAAAGCATGGGAAAGAGAAGAAAGCCATTGTGCTGATATGGCTTATCTTAGCGACGCCGGAGTTCAGATCTGCTTACACCGTTTTCCTGTGGCTTTCTATTTGATAGTGCAGGACACCAAAAACGGCCCTCGTATTCTTCCTCCTTTGCTTAGTAACCTCCCCTTTACCGCTACTTGACCAATACGGTACTCACTTTATTTAGGGGAACCGAGTCCGTATAGTAGAATTAGAGAGGTGCCAATGTTTTAAGGACTTTATTGTTGGTCATTGTAAGGGTTGACTTTAGATGTAGTGCGACATAGGTACTCGTACGAGCACCGTAACTGCATGCACAAGGTATGACCTTGTAGGCCGATGTTATATACTGATTGTGATGTTGAAAGACTCTAGATGTCACCGAATCATCAACCGTTTTACTCGCGTGGGAAGGAAGGAGAGGGGAGAGAGGGGAAGGAAAAAAAGAAAGAAAAAAAAAACGTGTAAAAGGAACAATACCGGTAGACGGGTAAAATACCATGAACAAAATGCTTTTTAAAATATGCGCGGAGATTATAAATCACACCACTACGGATATCATACTCACTTCTTTCCTTGGGTTCTCTGCCACCTTGTGGGGTACTCGAGTACGTTTGAATTATAACTTGGGGTTCCAATGGACTCTTAAAATATAAACGGAGGCAAAAAGTTGGGGATTTCCATTGGTGCCCCCTTGGTTGGATGGGGTTTTTATTATCCTTGTTTCACTGCTCCCTCCCTCGCTCTCCATTTCTTTTTTCCTGGGCAACGTGGAGCGGGATCTACCGTAAAAACTCGTGAGATCCACCATCGGAGATCTCGTTTGCACCTCTTCACCAAATCGCAACAGGCTTAGAAAAGTAGGTTAAAAAAATAACGAATACTAGTTAATAAGATCTAAGAAGCTTAGCCTCTTTAAGCTATACCTTGTCTAGGAAACGAAAGTTCCTCCTCGGGAATTTTCGTCTTGGATTGCGAACGACAAGTGCCCGATTGCCGAAGATCCGAGTTTTAACGGGTAAACGTGGTTGAAATTGTTTTGGGGGTGGCACAGGACAGGGACTGGAATTGAGGTGTGACCCGAGCACCACCCCTCATGTTTCTTTTTCATTCCTTGCACCGGTGGTCAAGGGGAGTGAAAAACGGTTTTGTATCGCATCGTGCGCTTCGAGAATCTTTACATCCCTCCCCCTAAAACATGGCCTGTCGGTCTGGTGGGGAAGGGGGCAGGGAAGAAAAATGGAAATACTTTGGAAAAGCGGTGCCCTACCCATGGGAACCATCGGGAGATTGCTGAGTATAATATAGTTCGTTTCGTTGCTTGGAGCTGTATCCACAAGAGTGCCGGTCGATCCTACTTGTATGAAGGGTGCTGATAGTGCCCCTACCCTACAGCGCAGTTGTCATTGATGGCCTTGGACTATACTGGTAGTGTGCAGAGTCACCGACCGAACTGACTTATTATGGGCCGGAACGATGGCTTGCAAGTATAATAATTGGGGGATGATGTTATATGCGCGGGTGGTGGGTGGACGAGTGACTGAGTGAATGAATCAATGATTGAAGTTTGGGGGTGAGAGGCCGGAATCTATGCCGTACCGGTAATGGTATAGTGCTGGATCACTATGCCCACCGGGCATTGCTCTCGCTGCTAAAGGGCTATTATCATAGTATGACACCCTATTAGTCTATGGCGAGGAGCTTGATAGAGTTGACAAAAGGGCTTATAGGTCCGCCAGGGCTAGCCCCAAGGCTGTGAATGTGTTGCGAGGCCTTGGACCCTTCCTCCCCCTTCCTCGGTGATCTCTGCTGTACCTACCCACCACTTTGCTACCCCCCCCCTCTCTCTCACTCATTTCTCCCCTCCCTTCTCCTCCTCCATATTTCTTCCGGCAAGAGCTCTTCCTCTTCTTCCTTCCTCCATTTTTTACACTCGCCCGGCTGAGGTCCTTCCTCCGCGATAATTTTCCACATGAGTATGACCCCCGTCCTATAAAACCCTCTGCAATTCAACAAGTTTTCTCACCTAAGGCAAGGCTCGTTTCCCGATTTTCCAATCATTCCAAAAAGGAGACTCTTAGATTCAATTATCTTTCCTCACCATCCCCCTTACTCACCATGTTCTTGAATCTCCTCAGCCAGGCTGCATACGGCCTCGTTCAGCACAAATTCTACCTTGCCGCTGGCATTATTATCCTGACACTTGCCTACTGGACGCACTCCTACCTGAGAAGCCCCTTCCGCGCGCAAAAGATCCCTGGCCCATTCCTAGGCAAGTTCACCAATGCCTATCGTTGGTACTACACCATGCGCCACACCTGGCATAGGGACTTGATGGCCCTGCACAAGAAATATGGCCATATTGTGTGGATTGCACCGAACGAGATCTCGGTCTCAGATCCTAATCTTAGGAATGTGATCTATGGCTTTCAAAATCATAAGAAGGACTTTACCTTCTTCAAGAAGGCGCGCTCGTACGAGGTTGGGTCTATCAATCACGATTTCAGCTTTGTTTTCGAACAAAATGCCGGGAATGCTCGACTGGGAAAGTACCATATGTCGCATTTTTACTCGGAGCAGGGATTGCTAGATCTTGAGGAGAATTTTGATAAGGTCTCTTTTCCCCCCTCCCCTGCTCTTTCAATTAGTCATGAATCTCGATATTGATTTCTGTGGAAAGGCCGTGGATGAATTGATTCAGGGTCTCGACATACACCATGTGAAGACCGGAACTCCCTGCAAGATGGTTGATTGGACAGAGTTCTTCGCTTTGGACATAGTTGCACAGATTACGGCAGACCAGTCTGCAGGGTTTTGCCTTGCTGGCAAAGATGTTGACAACACGGCTTATGGAGTTAGAGTTATTTTCAGGACCATTGGTGCTCTTATGCAATTGCCATGGGTATTGTCGGTTACTTCCCGTGCTATCCGTGGGGGTATTTTTCTCAAGGCCCTCATTACCCTTTATCGCAATGTGTTGCTCTTGCCGACATTTACATTTGAAACTGGGACTGTGAGTGCTCTTGATAATCTTGGGATCAAGGATGATGGCTGACAGTTAGCGAATAGGCGGATCTTAAAACCCTCAAAGAGAAGAGTCCCAAACACTTATTATCAAAGTTTTATAATGCACAAAGTAGGATGAGGGAACATTATCCTCAGGGCAACGAAGCGGAAGGCACAACCATTCAAATTTTCAACTTGATGTATGTAGTCCACTCACCCCCCCCTCCCCAACTCTTTTTTTCAGGAGATTAACAATCATTCTCCACAGTGCCGGCGCACTAGGCGTAGTCCCGCATACCCAAGTTAGAGTAATCCACGAACTCACCCTTCACCCGGAAACCATGCAAAAAATTCGAGAGGAGCTTGCAACAACGGACAACACTTTCCGCCTTGACGACTTCCTCCCGTACAACGGCCGCGAAAACAAGTACCCAATCTTCGAATCGGCTGTGCGCGAAACTATCCGTCTCCATCCCGCCGTCTCCTTCTCCCTGTCCCGCGAGGTTCCCCCATCCGGGTGCCAACTCCACCAATACCACATCCCGCCAGGCTACAACGTCGGCATGGCCTCTTACCAGGTCAACTACGACGAGGCCTACTTCGGCCCGGACGTAGCCCAATTCCGCCCAGAGCGCTGGCTGGAAGACCACCCAACCGCGATGCTTGATGGTGAAAAGCGCAGTATGAAGAACTACATCGAGGCCGGCTGGTTTACCTTTGGTGCCGGTGGGAGGGTATGCATTGGGAGACATCTCGCCATGTTCATGATGATGAAGTTCACTGCTGCTATTATTCGCGAGTTTGATATTCGGGTTGTCAAGCAGCCTGAGGAGGTTCATACTCTTTTTAACGAGATGCCGGGGATGGAGGTTTTGCTTACTAGGAGGTGTGCTGTGTGAGATTGTCAGCATAATCAGCGTGATAAGTAAATAATGTGTGCCTCTGGTAGATAGATGGACACAGTTGAAAGGGATGAGGGTCACGGTTGACGGGTTATAGGTGTTTTTCCTTTTCTCCTTCCTCTTCCTTCTTTCATTGGACTTCTGGACCGTTTTATTATTGTTAGAGGATGGGGTATAGTATTCGTAAGTTGGGCTCGGCACGGTGGGGCTTTCTATTTATTGTCTTTTATTTCCTTTTGTTCCCTACCCGTTACTTGTCTCTATCCTTGAGCATATGAATTGTACATTCTTTTTTCTTTCGTTTATTGAACATAATCCTTTCGCCTCCTGACTACCGTGTCACCTCACGAGCGTGATGGCACATCATAACTCCGAGTCCAAATCAATCAAAGGCATGATAGGCATGGCGCGACTGCACGCGGGACACTGAACGAGTGGGGGTTGTCATAAGACAAAGTCAGGCCGGGTAAGTATTCGTAGAGTCGCACCAGCTGTAATGAACTGATATACCGTAAGAACTGGAATAATTGGACCTGGCGCGAAGACGTCTGAAATTCCCTCTCTTGGATAGGGGTTCGAGATCCACCGCGAAAACTGGCCGCTCAGCCCCAGACTTAAGGCAAGAAAAAAACAAAACATAGTACACATTGCCAGAAAAGGTAACTCCAATGTCCAAAAGCCAGGTCCAATTATTCCAGTTCTTACTGTATAGTAAAGGAAGCTTCTCCTCTATTATCGGTGAACCACTGCGGAGTTTGAATTCTTCCAGAAATTCGCAAGCTCTCAGCAATTATGGAATTGATTTTATTTGTTTTAAAATGTGCCTGTATAGGTTAAAACCTGACTATTGGGCCTCAACCACAATATATTTATTTTTGCCTAATGACTTAGCTAGTCATGTAAAGTTTGTCTACTAATAGTTCTTACAAACAAAAGAATTTAGGAACACTTAGGCCTAGAGTTGGGTAAATGAAATTGATAAAGAGGTTTTTATTTTGTATAGAGATCTGGGGGTTGGCAAAACTTATATTGGGTAATGGGAATCAACTGCGAAGAATGAAAAGGGAAGGACAAGTGCTATCAAACCATGATGTTAGCTAATTGGTAAGGACAGAATGCCAGATATGATGGACAGTAGCCAGAAAGCAAACATCCTGAAGAAAATTCACAAGCATATTTTTATATTGGTATTAGATAACACCACAATGCGCTTCACAGCTCAAGAATAGTTGTTCTTCTAATATTAGCCTCAGAGCTTACTCCACAATTTCAGCCTTCTTTTAGATATCTTTCAACTCTAGCCCACCTGACCATAAATCCTGGAGCTTGTGAAAAGCAACTGGTATAGGGACTTTGTTCAGTACATGATTCTCTTGGTAAATAATTATAGTTCCAGTAACTCCATGTGCATATTTGGAGGCCTAGTGGTATATCAGGCCTACCTAGCGTTTGACACCTTTCTCAACAAGCCCATGGGCTTTAAATTCAACTTCTGTGAGAGTTTTCAATCCGTCTGTTGTGGCTAATATATTAAAGGTGGCCTAAGTCCCAATTGGGCTTTATTCGTAAAATCTCTTGAGTCCTTTTCTGTGTTCTATAATTCTCTCTATAGCTGAATATTGGTAACTTGAATAGATTGGAATTCACTGGGCCATTGCTTACCTAATACAATATTTATGTTGAAGTTTGCAGAAAGCTTCATATCTGCTGTATTTGCCGTAAACAACTTAATCTATAGAGCAATTAGAAAAGAGATAAGAATCAGAGCATGAGAAGCAAGCCTTAAGTAGATTAATTTAAGAAGTCTTCTCTAGAACTTCCATATTTTTATTATCACAACTCTGATACCACTCTGCTTTAACTTCCTGTACCAGGTAATAAAACCAGGCTTGAAGATTATCTTCAAGATCTTAATAGTTTTGCTCCAATTTGGTAATGTAATCTTACAAGAGTTACTTCAAGGATACATATTGTTGTACAGGATCAGAAATACCTGCTTCTAGCAGTTGCAGGATATTCAGAATCTCATGGATTCTTAAGTTGAGTATCAGAGTTGGAGCTTCTTATGGGTTGCAAGGATGCTTGGCAATGGGATCTGGGTTGTCCATTAATTGGTGAGTGGAAACTATTGGTTGAGAAGGAACCTAGGTGTTGGAAATACTGCTTACTTATATCACCCAACAAATAACAACTCTTATCCTATCTTGATCTAATAAGCTAGATGCGTACTTCATAGTATTATTGTAAACAAATAATACTTAGGGTGGGGATCTTCACCTTAAGGTTAAGAGTCTTCAACTATCTTCTAATACCTCTTGAGATTTCCTATCTACTAGTTAGATAAGAGGTTGAGGTATGCATTTGGCATTCTAGTAACAATCTTTTAGAGATCGTAAAGTAGTTTTATGGTATGAAGCATAAGTAGGAAAGAACAGTGAATAGTTGTATAATGAACTAACTATCCTCCTGTCCTGCACTCCTTAAATAGTTCAATCTTCCCCTGCTTAGTCATCCAAAATAAAAGATATGAGTCCCTATCATGACTTATGGGAAAACAGAACATGTTATAACTCAATTGAGTAATTATCAAATGAACAACTTAAACAAGATAGAAGTCATATATGGGTAATGATCCAGTCCACAGGGCGATACTTGCAGCAGATAACCACTTGTGCTTTGTTGCAAATTACTTCTGATAGCCGAATATCCTTGCTCATATTGGGTAGTCGATAACTACTTCAAGCGACACTTCCCTTTTCCCAGTTATTGTAATAGCAAAGATCTTTGGAATTGCGAGTAGAAGAAAGTACTTAGATGGTGGCATAAGGAACTGACTACCTGCCAGTTTTTTTTTTTTCTTTTTTTCTTTTTATCACATTTTTGCATTGTTTTCTACAAGTACAACCAGACATGCAGTGTTAGCTATGGTCAAGAAAAACTCCCATCCCCCTCGGCGCGGCATTCGCAAAAATAATACTATGCTCCTAGAGTGCCCTTTGCGTCAGACGCACTGAGCGCAAATATCCTCAACTGCAAATCAGAACACAACAAGTACTGCTCACTAACTGAGAGGGCACCTGACACCCCTTGATTCCCAGGAACGTACTTGGTGAAAGAGATGATTCTCCTGAATGCACCTGGCACAATCCCGTATCCTCCTGAATGCACCTAATGTAACATCATTTCTTCCAGAGATAGAGTCAAGGGTACGCCCTTTACCTTCTTCTCACCTTGGTCACAATTAATTTGAAGCTGCCAAAGTACAAAATAGTATACTATTTTTCTATTCTGTTTCTAGTTCTAGTTCTAAAGCAGAGTTCAACTATAAAAACTGTATATATAAAGCCACTCTCTTGGGACCTCCAGAATGACGCCATCTAGAGTGGACAAGAACAGTTAGAGTTTGGATACCACTGTGTCATACTATATACCATTGTATAGCTGGCATCGAGCCCAACCTGCTCTAGGAAACAGATTTGGCATCTGTCAAGTGGTTGTGGAGTAATATGCCATCTAGGAACATTCTGCCAGCTTGAAATCTGATACACACTTCACAGCAGAGTGAGATTTCCAGAGTTTTCATGCAATGAAGAGGTACTTTATACCTCCATAAAGCGAGCTTTGACCCCAACCACTTCCAAATGAACAGATTTGGAATCTGTCTAACTGCTCTTGTTGCGTAATCTGCCATCGAGTAATATTCCGTCAGCTAAGTACTTCTTGAGACAGTTGTGACATCCTGAGTTTTGATGCAACAGCGACCTACCTTATACCGGCATGTAGCTGGCGTGGAGCCTAACATCCTCCAGAATGCAGAATTGAAATCTATCTTCCCATTCTGGAGTATTCTGCTATCAAGGAAAATTCAGCCACCTTGACATCTAACTGACCCTCCTCAGAGGTCAGCGATTTCCTCAGTTTCGATACCACAGAGACGTACTATATACTGCATGTAGCTGGCGTCAAACCAAACAGCTTCCAGGCAACAGAATTGAAATCCGTAAGCCCATTATATAGTAATCAGCCTCTGAAATCTGAAATCGCCAGTTCTATAACTCTATGAATCAGGGTTAGGTAGGAATGAATCTTATATGAGTGTGTAGCTGGCATCGATCCCAGTATGATGCACGTGTCAGATTCAGAATTGGTGGTATGGTTGAGGAGGAGTCTTCTTTGTAGGCCTGGAGAGGGATTGTAGGCTGTGTGTGAGGAGAGCAAAGTGCGGCAATGTGTCGTGTCCCAGACTATCTGCCCAGAAACCATAACCAACTTGAAGTAGAGGCTGTGATAACTATCACTCAATTTCAGACTGGAGTGAGCTGGCATTTTAGCTCACTGAAAGATCAAGTTCTGATAATACAACTAGAGAGTGTCTTCAGTGGTGCAAAATTAAAATTAAGAGTATCGTAGCGGCTATCTCACCTAGTGCACACCCTAGCTCAATTATCTTTGCCAGTCTACCCCCTTTCCCTGTATGAGAGATGGTTGGAAAGCAATAGGTTACTCAGGATGTTGGGTAAATAAGTGCTAGATCAGGAGCTGTGATGGTGTTGGGAGCTGAGTCTGGAAGCATGGGAGGCAAGGCTGTGTACCAGCTAGACTCCAGAGGCAAGTGTGTATGCAATAGTGTCTCTTGAGGCACCTGGTGCAAGCAAGTGTAGCAACCCACCTCTGAACACACTTAACATCACAGGCGCAAAGTTCCCATGCCTTGTATCCTGATGCAACAGTTGCACATCTGATATAAGGTAATTTTTTGCTGATGTTCCCATCCATCTTCAATTCTTTGCTCTCAGATGTCCTGGTTGCATATGTTGGGCAAAAGTGGAGAAGCCCTGGATAGAATATTTGACTAGTGGTCAGCAACAGTAATTTTACCAACAGTAGTGTTAAAAGAGTTGCTTTGGGTGTTATTACTGGAAGTTTGAAAGATTATCTATTTTGACTGCCTAGAATATCAGACAGGTAGATGTGGGGTAATAGAGTTACTGTAGTTGACAGCTTAAATCTCATTAGGGCTAAAGAAAGGCAGGGTTTTTGTAGACCCTCAGGGATACTGGTACTTCAGCATTGCCCAATCAATCTCCCCCAAATTTGTCCTCATAACAACTTCCTCGCGGTATCGTTACCAAATGCCACACTTGTGAGGTTAATCCTGTGCACGGTACAAATCTCACCCCTCAATGGATGAACATCTCCAGTGTGATTGGTTAGCTTAGGGTTAATATATACCAGTACATCAAGCGAGCCTCATGAAAGAGTATTTGTCTGTATATTGGGAAAGGCGCGCACAAAGAGGCCTTTCAGATTGCGCAAAACTGCTTACGCTAAAGCTATTTGACAACTACAATAACCACATATCAACTCATATCCTCATAGAAGCACAGGCATGGTTTGATTACCATATTAATTTCAATGAGATTTCCTTATTCAGTGGTCCCCACTACCAATCTCTTTCTGGGATTGAGGCGATTGTAGCTGGCTTGGTAAAATTGAAAGGTTGTGATATAAAAAAATATTACTGCGTGGGTGATACGGCTCCCATGTAGGCTACGCAGAATGGGCACTAGGGAGTGGTTAAAATATCACTCAGACGGAGCGTGGTCAACCCCGACAAACCAGATAGGTGAGGTCAAACACCACACTTGCGGGCTGCTAGGAGTTGGCAAATGGGAATGGTGAAAATTCTGCTCAGACGGGACGACGTCAACCCCAACGAGTCAGAATGGGACGGCCATAAATCACCCTGGTCCGCTGCTAGGGGTGGATACGAGGGGACCGTGAAAACACTGCTTGGATAGAGCGACGTCGACCCGACAAACCAGATGGGTCCAGCCAAACACCACTCTTCCAATCTGCGAGGAATGGGCACGAGGCAGTGGTGAAAATATTAGTACTTGGACGGGACGACATTAATCGCGACAAGCCGGACAAATCAGGCCGAACACCATTCTGGTGGGCTACCGAAAATGGCTATGTGGGAGTGCTGGCTCTACTTCAGCCTCCAACGTCTTCCACCCAGCGCAGCCTGAGCCCGAGGAGCAATCGTCCCCCTTGCCGCCTTCGAATACTGTACTAATAGGTGCTTCTATGTGCTATTTTCGCAGGGACCGCAAAACCCCATAAACCTGTTTGTCGGCACAACTACCCTTCACCTTACCCTGTCCAAGCTTCTCCTACAGCTTAAAACACTATATTGTGGTAATTGCCATCTTACCCCACCCCATGGAGAAAGCCTGTCACACAAAATACCGCTTAAGTTTACTATTTTTCTTGGTGAAAGGGACTCATACACGATTGGAATGCACATATCGATCATCAACAAATCCGATTTCCTATCCGGATTTTTGCTTATGTAGTTGGGTTAGGATCTGTGAGCATCTGTTTAAAATCTAGAGTGTAGCGTTAGAGGGGGGCTAATTCTACTATTGGGATAAGTTAGTGTGATTTGAAAACTCCACACTCTCTTTTATTGTTATGTCTTGGCTCATTTTTTACTTAGCTATAATTTGCTGTTTCCTCTTTCCTCTTCTCTGAAGCATTGCGCGATAGTTGTTCAGGTACTGAGGGGAAAACATAGAGTTCAAGTATTTCTAGCACTGGTGAAAAGCGACATAAACCTTAGTTGGTAACTAAGTAAGGTATCATGGTGATTGACCCTAATGGTGATTTAACGAAGGTCATCCTCATCTGGAACAATTCTCAGGTGTGAGCTTAAAAGTGAGGTTGGAGTACCCCCCGCGTATTTTAGCCTTGCCTGTCAAGGAAAACCTGCCCATCGAGGAGTCCCCCAATTGTGAAACGAACCCAATCCTACGAAGACTGATTGTGCGCTAAACCTTCCGCCCCGTCTTAAGAGCCGGTCCGTGCATGGCGTGCGAAATCTGGGAAGGATTCTGAGCCTACGCTGGTACTGTACTCCGGGGGTCGGTAAAACTGGAAAACTATTTCTGCCGATCCCATACAAATCTGGGTGGAGACAACGGTTATGTTTTCCGAATTTTAATGATCCCCCCTAGTATTTTCTCCAATCTGCCCACACCCAACCCGGTCTCCCGAATAGGGTAACAAGGCTACTTTTCCGAAGAGCTCAACAGAGATTCTCATAATCTCTACCTCTTTTGGCTATAGGTGCGTGGGGAAAATACTCTAGCACTTCCTTATAGTAACTAGGTACATAATGAGGTTTTCAAGTGTAGCCGGTATTCTACCTCGAGTTGATAGGAGTGATTGAACAGTCTATAGTGCGGGACGATCTCAAATTACAAGCGAGTTGAGATATCCCATTCTCCCCAAGTCTTCTTTTGCCTACTTCTATTTATTTTTATTTCTTCCACTTGGACCATTCTGATTATGCTCAGGTCAGCGTGTCACGAACCTATATCATCTCCCGAGCCAAGTAGGAAAACTCTGCCTTACCATATTAGAACAGTGTTCGAATAATACAGTTGTTGCTGTATTATTACTACTACCACCCTATAAACTACAGCGTAAGACACTACACTGAAAATGGTATCTGGAACTATAAAATTTGGTGCCAGGTAATAACATATTTTGCTACTGAAGTTTGCGCTGCAGAAAGTGCTAATAAATTAAGGTTCTTTATAATAAGCGAATCCTGTAATGTCAACCCACAGATATTGGAAGGTGGTTTGATTAAAGACTTGGGGATGAGGCTGGAAAGTATATGAGGAGGATTGTGTGCGGAGGGGGGCTACTAAGGAGCCCAGTTAGGTCCACAATTTTCTTACCAGCGATGCAGGGGGGCATATATCATATATAAACAAAGTTACAGTAGTTCTTCTTTTCAGCTTCTTCGGGCCACATATAACACCCCTATATCTCACTGGGATCAATCGTGTTTTGCATATCGGCTTAGGGAATAATTTCTACTAACGTACCCGACAGTGAGCCGAAACCCTCGGTGACACGAAGCGAGTAGATACGAGTAGATACAAAGACCTCAATAACCTGCTTTCTGAATGCTTGTTTCGTGTCACCGTGTGTTTCGGCTCACCGTGGCGTATGTTATATTCATAATAAGTTACTAAAATTTATCAATTTAAATAATATTGCGTGCTAAATAAAATTACCATTCAAGCACCAAACTTACAGTAGACGAGTGATTATTTGTCATGAGATTATCTGCCAATAAAAGAAATAATAGTCATAAGTCACCTGCTAGAGGCAACATCGGTCGATAGTCAATTGCGGTGGTTCGCCAAAACAGACTGAATCCGAGTTCAGTATTTTTGCGCATACCCGCATTGAACTAGTCATACAGTAGTAGTTTTGTTTGTGTTCTGGATACGGTATGTGAAGGATATCACCTGGGATTTACCCTCTGCCTCAGTTAGCCTGGTGGTAAACTTCGGTCCTAAATCATCCGAGGCTCTAGTAGGAGACTTTTCATCAGCATATATAAGAACTCTTTGAATTATCCATACTACTTAGGTCAGTTAGCCGTAGAAACGAAAATTGGTTTTGATGAACTTCTCCATGGGGCAGGTTATGGAGGAGATAGCAATGGTGCTATGCTTAGCAGTCGTGATAGATATTGGCAAGCATAGCCCCTATCTTCACAGAGTCTAGTACGAGGTAGAGAGAAGAGCTTTCAGTGCGATCACGAAGGGCTCTGGTGTGCTGCTTTTAGTAAGGCGATATGTTGTTTTTTTCGACAGATTTATTCATGAGGCTCGCTTGATGCGCTTGTCCTTACCGAGCCAGCCGATTCCACCGCTGGTGTTCGTCCGTTGCGGGGCGAGATTTATGCCGTCCACAGAATAGAACTCAGAGATGTATGGCGTTAACTTAGCGATTCCACAAAGAGGGTATATAGGGACAAATTTTGGGGAGATTTATTGGGTGACGTCGAAGTATCCCTGAGGTTCCACAAAAGGCCCCGCTTCTCTTTAGCCTCAAAGGAATTTAAGCGGTCGAATAACCTAGGAAGTGGTCCGCCTTGGTAGTGGGAAAAGTGAATCCTATGGTGTAATGTTGTTTGGTTAAGGAAGTCCGGGAGTGGGGAAGACTTATATCAGATAATGGGGACTAACCGCGAAGCATGGAAGGGAGAAGGGCAAGTGCTAACAAGCTGTGATGTTAGCTTATTAGTGATAGACAAGTCGTGCGACGAGGCAGAAGGACAAAGTGTTGCCGTTGCGTGATTTTACTTTGACTTCGCCGCCGAAGAGGAGCAGTCAACAAAAAGAATGTTGGGTGCCCTGCTCAAACGGATTGTGGGCGGGCTAGGGGAGGTGCCGGGGGAAATAGCGGAAACCTATGAAAACCAGAAAAAGCTCATCGGTGGATGGGCTGCAGCTTTCTCATATTGTCAAGATGCGGCAGGCTGCTCTTTCAAACAAGCCCACATTCATCTGCCTTGACGCTCTAGATGAACGTATGGTAGAAGATCGAGTTAAGCTTCTTAATTCGCTAAACTAAATCCTGTAAAAGTGTCCAAGCACTCAAATATTCATTACCAGAAGACCGCACATTAAGGACGACATCGGAAAGCGTCTTTCCGGAAGAGTAAAGATTGGACGCACCACTCCTAGGCGAGGTGATATCATTAGATATCTGCGTAGTAGGTTGAATGATGACACAGTTCCAGATGCCATGGACAGTAGTTTGAAGGCAGACACCCTGAACAAAATCCCGGAAGATATTTCAGAAATATGCTTTGAACCAACGACAGTCCTGAAGCTACCCCAAGTTGTTTACTGACAGATGGATATCTATATTCCTGCTAGTCTCGCTGAATATCGATGCGATCATGTAAGAAACTATTTACAATTTATCACAGGCGACAAAGGCTCAACGCAATAACCGAGGGGTTAGGGTTGGGGGATGCACATGGTACAATGCGGAGTCGGATGAAGGGACAAGGTGGGAGCAAAGCAAGGCTTGGAATGGCAGCTTTAATGCGGATCTCTCACTTTGAGCGGCCCTTGAAGTCCGATGAACTATGTCACGCCCTAGCACTCAAGGTAGAGTTACTGAACTTCAATAACGATAACATCCCTTCAATAGGGAATCTGCTAGCCTGTTATCAAGGACTTATTACTGTAGACAAGGAGGTTTCCACTGTCCGACTAATTCACTTTACTCTTCAGTAGCACCTCCGGGCTCATCCCCAGCTTTTTGGTACTGCCTCCGCTAAAGTTATTTGACAACTACAATAACCACATATCCATCCAAACCCTCTTGAAACCACAGGAATTGTATGATTACAGCATTGATTTCGATAAGCTTTCCCTGTCCAATTGTCTACACTGCGTATCCATCTTTGCGATTGACGAGATTGTAGCTGGTTTGGTAGAATTGGAAGGTTGTGATATCAATCAAAAGGATTGCGTGGGTAATACACCTCTCGTGTGGGCTGCCCAGAATGGGCATGAGGCAGTGGTGAAAATACTATTTTAGCAGGATTGTTTGGCGCACAGTGAGTCTTTGTGGAATTGGAGCTAATTCCACAGTTTGTAGACTTCATGCTATATTAGCTTTCCTTGACGGGCAAGACTAAAAATGTGGAGAGGTCCACCCGTAAGCTCATGTCTGGGAGACATTTCCGAAACGAATGACCTTCATAAAATCGTGTCCACGGCGCAAGCCAATCACCATAACACCTTACTTAGGCCCGTTTACCTAACCGTCTCGTTAAGAGATTTTGGTGGGGAAACTAGACGGGGCGTCACAAGCAGTATCATATCCCAATTGACGTGGCAAAACTGTTTACATACTTTTCAACCGTCCCATAATCTGGCTGCTAGACGGTCAAAATAGGACGCGGCTCGAGAGGTCGTCTTGCAACCTCCGTCTAGCAACACCACCTCAATGCCCCACTCTTCGGTGTGGCTGGTCTAAAAAAAGACGTGTTGCGAGTGAGTTCAGATGAACCGTGGAAACAAGTTCATTGTTGGGTCCCCGGGGCTACACTTTGGCGGCTAGCGCGAGAAAGGTGAATAGGATTGAAGTTTGAAATGTAGTGTGATTGAAAGAGGGAAAAGAAATGATAATATTCTGCTCAACATGTTCTATTAGGGGAAGAAGCTCCCCTCCCCGCTAGGAGAGGGAGAGGATTCGCAACGATTTTGGGAGCCGCAATCAGATGCGGTAACTTTTTTTTCGCGGTTGCGTGCTGACGATTGCGCGTGCCAGTATTGGTATTGTCGGGCGTGATATTTGATCTGCGTATACTAGGTTTGCTTTTGCTACATAGGTTTAATTTTTAGATATTCTGCATGGTTTTTCATGAGGATGCTTTACTTAGCTAGATGATGGCGCTATATACTCTATGGGAGGGATTTTGTGGCAGGTTGCAGTTGTTTTGTTGCTAACTTGATTGGGATGTGTTGGGCTTACCCGGCTCAGAAGGTGGTTTTAGTGGTGGGAGGGGGGTTGTTTCTCGCTTAATTTTTTTTTCTTGGGAAAACAGAGGACGGACAAGGGATGAGTGACGGATTGGACATTGTGGCTGCAACGTGATCTTTTTCTTTCATTGGGCTTTTTTTTTCATCTTTGGCTTGGACTTTGAGATAACTTAGTGAAGAGAGAGAGCAAGTGAATTCGATTGGGTGTTTTTGTGAATCTCCAGTAGTGAACCTTTATCAGCCGGAAAGCTGTGTTTCAGTATCGTAGATAGCGACGGTTGCCAATGTGAAGCTTTGCTCCCATGCCTGGCAAGATTGATGTGAGATGAACAGAGCCTCATAGGGCCTTGATATGCCACGAAACATAGACACATAGGTTTAGGGGATAAGGAAGACTACGTAAGCGGAGCTGGGCATGTGTGTGTGACTACTTCGTTTCTCCCGCGCCCACCAAAGTTGTTACTGGTGCTCTAGAAACAAAATTACGCACTTCTTTCTCTAACCGCAACACAGGAATATCCACCCCACCACTATGCTGCACACACCACCACCACACCCCCCGGTATCTGATATCGGTGCGAGACCCGAGGCGGCTCCACTGATCGATCTTGATACGCCCCGCACTATTCTCACCAAGGATACCGGTTTCTGTCCGTCCGCTGCACCATTGAATGATCCGGATCTGCACCAAGCTACTCCCACCACGCATGTGCAACTTCAGTCTCAGTTTTTCGAGGACATCGTGCCACCCACCAATAGTGACCGGCGGCTCCGGGAGATGGAGAATAAATGGCTTCAACGATACGAGAAACAAGCGGAGGAAATAGGAGCTAGATGGTACGCCAGATGGAGTGAGAGGGGGAACCAAATCAAAGTGTATTCCGCCGACGTTGCTATGTTAAGAGTTGAGTACTCACTTCCGATTTTCCAACCAATTCTAACTCCTATTAGGTTATGGTTCTACACGAAAAAACGGAGAATTTGAAGCTTCAGTCCAACTATAACATACGCGGGGCTTTGGGTAAGCACTTGCAATCCTGATGGAGTCATTTGGCAATTACTTCTTTTATTCGGAGCCAAATTCTGAGTTTGAATCTCTAATTTCTTGGCATACACGGACATCGTGTGTGTAGGGTGGCGACTTATAATTTGTGAATTTTCGAATAAAAAAATAGCTGCCAAATGACTCTAATATCGTAAAAACTCGAATAGAAGAAAAATGTGCTAGGGCGTTGTAGTTACCTCTCCTAGTAAGGCACCCCCCATATTCCTTTTGTTTTGTCTTAACTGGGGGCTTTCAATATATATCATTTCTTAACTAAATACAGGACATAGGGGCTGAGTTTGCAGTGTTTTCCCCTCGCGTCTCTGAGAAGGGAAATTCCAACGTCCTAGCACATTTTTCTTCTATTCGAGTTTTTACGGTATACCAATCTATTTAATTATTACCGGTACTAATAATCAGCTATAGAACGCACGGTCTACCACGCGCGAGTAGTAAAAAAATTGGACCCCCTTTTTGACGGCGGGGTCCAAAATGGTTTGAATGAGCTCTCGAGAGCACCCGAGTTCGTTGCCCTTTTGGGGCAAGAAGCCGCTACACGCCGTCTTGCGTTAAGGGACGTTACTCGATGCGTTGGGACGGCCTACGATCAAGCCTCCAAGAACGCTCGTGGTAATGATGATGTGATCACTCTTCGGGGCGCTCACCATACCGTCGGCTACCTCGCCGTGTTCGCCGCGTTTCTCAAGCTGCAGAGCGGGTGGCCGGGGGGCTTGCACCTGGCAAATCTGAGGAAGGGGTGATAGGGCGGTGAGGCTACGGTTGGGGCGGGTGGATGGGCAAAAAAAAACTCTTTGTTCGTACTCCGAATTTCACGGAAAATTAGTTTGCCGGGGGGGGAATAAAAAATGAATAAAAACTCTCTTGGTTCGAACCGTAAAATCTCGTATAATCCACTACCTCCGTAGCAGTTGTTAATGTCCGTACACAAAGACAAAGGCCTCGAGAAGGATTAGTGTTTTTTCTCACATGGTAAAGTCTGAGCGTGCTGATTATGCTAGATCTCGTTAACTGGTATTCGCAATTCCGGTAACCGGTCAAACTAAACCTCAGGAGGGGATTATCGGTGGACGAGCACTGCAGCGCTCCGATATTGTGAAGATGCTGCAGGTCACTACTTCCAACAAGCGCACATTCATCTGTATCGACGCTTTATATGAATGGGAAGCAGACCATCGAGTTAAGCTTCTTAATTCGCTAAACCAGATCCTGCGGGAGTCTCGAGGCGCTCCAATATTCGTGGCTGGAAGTCCCTACATTGAGGATGAAATCGGGAAGCGTCTTTCCGGAAGAGCAAAGACTATACGCATCACTCCCAGGCGAGGTGATATCATCGGATATCTGCGTAGTAGGTTGGATGAGGAGACAGTTCCAGATGCAATTGAGGGTATTTTGGGGTCAGGTATCCCTAAGAGGATTCCCGAGGATATTTCGGAAATGTGGGTAGAAGCAACGGCACTCCGGAAGCTACCCGAAGTAATTTACTAACAGATACATACTCGAGCATTTAGATACCTACCAGTCTCGCCGAATATCGATGCGAGCCACCATCTATCGCAGGCGACAAAAGCACAATGCAATGACCAATGGGTTGGGGGATGCTTATGGCGCAATGCTGAGTCGGATAAGGGAAGAAGGTGGGAGGGAAGCGAAGCTTGGGATAGCGGTTTTGATGTGGTTCTCTCACCCGGAGCAGCCCTTGAAGTTCGATGAACTGCGCCACGCCTTAGCAGTGGAGATAGGGTCACCGAACTTCAATACCGACAATATCTCTTCGATAGGGACATTGATAGCTTGTTGACAAGTACTTATTACCGTAGACAAGGGGGCTTCTACTGTCCGGCAAATTCACTTTACCCTTCAGGAGCACCTCCGGGCTCATCCCGAGAATTTTGGTACGGCTCACTCGGCAATGGCAGAAACCTTCTTGTCTTAGTCTACCTGAATTCGCAGCAGGTCAAGGCACTCCCAGCCTGTCTCTCTTCCGATCTCCGAGGCACACCGTTTCTCGAATATTCCTCCCTGTATTGGGGAATGCACGCAAAGCAAGGGCTTTCGGGTTGCGCGATAATGCTTGCTCTAAAATTATTCGACAACTGCGATAACCACCCATTCACTGAAATCCTATTAAAGGCACAAGGGTGGTATCTTGCCGACGTTGATTTCGATACTCTTTCCTTGTTCAGTGGGCTGCAGTGTGCATTCTTTTTTGGGATTGACGAGATTGTAGCCAGTTTGCTAGAGGCGAAAGGTTGTAATATCAACCAAAAGGACTGCGTAAGTAATATAGCTCTCATGTAGGCTGCGCAGCATAGGCACGAGGGAGTGGTGAAGATACTACTCGGGCGGGACGATGTCAACCCCAATAAACCGTGCAAGCCTCGCAATGGGCCGGCCCGGGTCATAAATTGTTAAGCCCGGCCCAAACCCGGCCCAAATGGTGGCAGGCCCGGCCTGAACCCGACCCGACCCAAACAAAGCCCGGGCCACCCGGAAAGCCCAAACTATTCAAGAGCAGGGATTAAATCAATTCTATTTAAAGAAGCCAATTATTTTAACTTTAGAGAACTTCAAGCTGCGCTAGGAAAAACAGGTGAGAAGAGTAACATGAGAGTTCGTGACCTGGCTGAAAGGTAACAAGAAATATTTAGAAATATGAGGCTTAAAATTTCTCAACAAAATACTGGCTCGAGAATGACGCAAGTCCTGGGTTCACCGCCCTTTGGTTGAATATCTGAAGATATGAGTGATATCGCATGACTTGATAGAGATAGGGGACAATTGTTTCAGGCGTTTTCGGGCCACCCGGGCTTGCCACCTGGGCGACCCGGCCTGGCCCAAATCTCTGGGCTTCCAACCCGGCCCAATCCGACCCGATCTAAGCCCAGGCCGGCCCAATCAGCCCGGGCCCAATTGCGAGGCTTGAAACCGTGTCAATGCAGCCGAACGCTACTCTGATGTGTTGTTTTGGGTGGGCACGAGAGGGCAGTGAAATTACTACTTGAACGGGACGACATCAACCCTAATGAGTCAGATGAGTATAGTGCAAAAGGGGATAAACGTGAACCTCATTTAGGCATGGTTTCAATCAAACATCACACACCCAATACTTGTCCAAATCATTTAAAAAAACCGTAGAAATGTAGAGGAAGTTAAGTAGAATAAAAGTACGGTTTTTTTGTTTCATAAAGACAACTGAGTGGGATGGTATCCTTGAATCTAAGGCTCAAGTTTTGGTGTAAGAATAGTGATCTTGGCATAAAAATGCAACATAAAAATGCTGACTAATCAGATAATCTTTAAAATTTGTGAATCATTTGTGTCAAAGTATGATAGGTGAGAGAAAAATGTGACAACAAACAGCTACAAAGAGCAAGGTCTACACAATGCCAGGAATCAGCAAGCGAATACGACAGAGCCGAGCCGCAGGCCATGGTGGTGGAAGACCAAAAATCATTGTGAATAAGGAAGTCGAGAATGAGAACTTCAATTCAGAGATTGCGCAACAAAGAGATGAGGAGCCAGCATTGCAAGAGGTTCAAGGTAAATATGCCTCGGAGTTTAAGCTAAGAATCTGATGGTGAAATGAAGCTGACCCTTTGATAATACACCAATTAGAACAAATCAGAATGTTCAATCGTCCTGGAAGAGGTGGGAGAACACCATGTCGACAAACTATATGGAGAAGACAAAAGCGCCTTGAAAAGGAACGGGCTTCAATCTACCATGGTAGAATGATAGACCTAATGGATGAAGAATCACAAGTGATCAATGTTGAGGAGCAAGATGTGGGGAGCACTGTCGAGGCCAGAGAGAGTGAGAATGTGGAGGGAATATTGGGACAGAAGAATGGAGTTATGGGAGAGCAGGAGGAAGAGGATCGAGAAGGGGAGAGTGAAAGGGAGGAGGACGAAGCAGAAGGGAGTGCAGGGCATGAGGAGGAGCAAGGTGAAGAGATGGATAGTGAAGAGGAAGTTGGATTGGCAGAAGCAATTGAAAGCTGGCCAGTGCTGTCGAAGTATCAAGCTACTCGATTCAAGTATCGTATTCTTACTAAAGGTTCATATAATAGATTCTGTTTGCTTTGTCAAATTTATGAAAGCTTACATGTGTTTTAGGAATTCATGA
>QOVD01009296.1:0-22763 GCA_003521225.1 Tuber microsphaerosporum | reverse complement strand
AAAAAAAAAAAAAAAAAAAAAAAAACTGTTGAGTAGTTAGTCCCCCTCCCGACCAGGGTCTACTTCGAGGCCTGGTTTGACCTTCACCTCAACACGCTGGTGTCTCTACTTTCGTTCCACACGCCCAACTTTCGCCCCTCGGTGCACGCCAAACCCTGGTGGTCACCACTACTTTCGTCACTTAGGAGAGAATACCACAATGTTAGCCGCCGGGCCCGCAGAGACGGCTCCGAAAAGCCCCCCGCCAAAATTGCCATGCAGGTTTACTTCAGGGCAATAAAAAAGGCCAAGGGCTCCTACTGGCGCTCCTTCCTCCTCTCAGCCACCCCTAGGTCCATTTGGACAGCTAAGAAACTCGCCTTAGGCAAGTCCCCCCCCGGCTGTCCTGACCTCCCAGGGGCCGAAACCACCTTCGAGATGAACAAAGCACTGCTCAACCACTTTTTCCCTCCTCCACCAACAAGGCCTCCCCTATCGATCCTACCACCCTTCAGGGACGCTTAAGCTCTCACCGCTGAAGAAATCACCACCGCACTCCAGAAATGCTCCTCCTCGTCAACCCCAGGCCCGGACTCGATTCCCTATTCTGTTTGGAAGAGAGTTCACCTGGTGGCACCCCACATCCTCACCTCCCTCCTGGGTTCACTCATATCCCTTGGGTACCACCCTGCTTCACTTAATAAGACCAATGGGGTCGTCCTGGACAAATCAGGCAAACCTTCCTACGACTCCCCCTCCTCCTTCTGCATTATAGTCCTCCTCCTTCTGCATTATAGTCCTCCTCCAGACGGTTTCTAAGATCGTTGAGAGGGTTATAGCCTCCCGTCTTTTCCTTATGGCTCGTTCTCGTAACCTGCTTCACCCTAACCAGGGTGGCTCCCTCCCCTCACTCTCGTCCTTTGATGCTATGACCGCCATGGCGGATACACTTCGCACCCTCAAACGTACCCGGCTAAATGTCACCTCGCTCTTTCTTGATATCAAGGGGGGCTTTGACAATGTCTACGCAGGGATCCTAACCTCTGACCTCCACTCGAAAGGGGTTCCCCTCTATATGGTTTCCTGGGTTGGTTCTTTTCTTTCTCAGCGGTCTTGTCGTCTCCTTTTTCAAGGTTCTCCGCGTGTGTTTTCCTCTGTGTCTGTAGGGACTCCGCAGGGTTCTCCTATCTCTCCTTTGTTGTTTGTAATTTATGTTTCTCCTCTTCATATTACGTTGGACAATGGGGTTTGTCTTTCTTATGTTTATGATTTTTCCCTTACTATTGCATCTGCTTCTTTCCGCACTAATGTTCACCTCCTCCAATACTCCTTCCAAACCCTGTCCCGGTGGGCTGAAGAAAGGAAGGTCTCATTCTCCATCCCCAAAACGGAGCTTATGCATTGGAGTACCCCCCGCCAGAGAGATGCACCTAACTCTCCTCGCCCCCCCCTGATCGCCCTGGATGGGCAGGTCTTCTCTCCGAAGGATTGTGTACGCTGGCTCGGTTACTGGCTCACCCCGTCCCTATCTACCTCCTCTCACTTTTCCAAGAGACTTACATTGTCTCAAGGGGCGTTTGCGTCCATCAAACGGCTATCCTCCTATGGCGGTGGCCTCTCTTCACACATCGCGCACCGCTTAGCGCTTTCGCTCCTCCTCCCGATACTCCTCTATGGGGCCGACCTGTTCGTCTCGAACCAAAACACGCTCTGTCGCATGGATGTCTTTTGGTACCAAGTCCAGCGGTGGGTCACGAACTCTTTTCGCTCCACCCCAACCCCCATCCTGGCTGCGGAAAGCTGCCTTCCACCACTCGGGGTCCTGGCCCCACACCGACGCAGAATCGCGGCCCTGAGGCTTGTTTGCTGCGCTCCCTCCCTTAATCCTGCGGCTGCTCGTCTCTGCCCCTCCTTCCCGTCCATGCTGAAGAATAGGGCACCGGATTCTGGCCGCCCCCTCTGCAGGAACCTCCAACCCAACTACATGCCACTCAACTGGCGCACCCCAAGGCCCTCCCCACCGGTCAGGAATCACCTCACAGTGGACGCCCTGGCACACCTCTGTCTTCCTCTCCTAAACGGTCTCTCTTTCACCCCCCTCTTCTCTCCACACCTCCTACCCCCTGAGCTTCCGCTCCCTGACCACGTGGCCATGAGAGCGGCCTACAAGGCTCTGAAGGGTAGGGCCCAGGTACTCCTCATCGAAGATTGGCGCTCATACGTTCCGTTGCCTCCGTACTATACGTTCCCCGTTCAGCTATCCCCACACCCATTTATGGGCCTGGGGAAGTTCACGGCGGGTCGCATTCACCAAATGAGAGCTCAAAAGAGCTACCTTGCCGCTCACCCCCGCTGGGTTGAGTCTGAACGACACCCCGTCTGTCCCAGATGTGGTGAAGAACCCGAGACCTTTAGCCACACCATCCTACACTGCTCCTACTCGACTGACTTGAGATTACGTCTCCTCCAGGACGTTGGTCGGGTCGACCGGGACTCCCCCCTTTGGACCTCCGTGGATCATTTGCTTTCCCTTTCTGCCTTTATTAGTGCAGCAAGAATTAACTTCCCCCTGGGCCTTGCCCCTCCCCCGAGTATGTTTTCAGATATGGTTTTTCCTTACTCTCCTGTTTCGATTATTGGTTTTACTTTTGATTCTTCTCCTCCTCGCCCTGTTTAAAGGGTTTTTTCTGCTTATATGACCGGTGGTTTACAACCAGTTTGAGTTGATTCTTCCTAGCATTTATGTTTCTGATAGGACAATGGGTGCTGATTTGAATCCGGGTACGCAGAGATTTGGTTTCAGTATTTCTTTTGTATTTTGCAATTGGACTTAAGGTTTTGTTTACGCCATAGCTAGCGCTGCATGCGAGTTCTTATACCTAACAACGAATACATGATATAAAAAAAAAAAAAAAAAAAAACCGTCGTGTAGTTAGTTCCTCACGCAACCATCTAAGTACTTTGTTATAATATCAATTCACGTTATCTTACAATCACGATTCCTGGCGAATAAGAGAAGTGGCTCTTAGCTAGTTCTTGACTACACGATAGGAGCAAGGGTGTTCGGCTATCAAAGTAGTGTACGAGGATCTCGGAAGTTGTTACCTGCTGCAAGTATCACTCAGAGGGAAGGATCGTTACAGTATGTGTTGCCAACTTGTTCGAATTATTGGATGGATGTGGGAGGAGGCTAGATTTCTTCCAGCAATTGCTAATTGTTGATAATGGTATAGACTCCCATGTGTCTGCCATCATATATATTGATGTAACAATATCCAGTTTTAGGGCAGATTTTCTATGGCAGTTGAAGTACTGTACCATAAAATCTGCATATTGACGGTGGTATGCTGCTTTAAATGAGGCAATAATCCCTTGATCAAGAGGCGGTAGCTTGAAGGTTGAGTTGGGTGGTAGATAGAGTAGTTTAAGGTGAGTAAGAGTTGGAGGAATAGGGCCATCATAATTCTCAGGGGTGGAATCAGGGTATGGGTGACTTGGACAATTGTCAGCAATGAGAATAATTTTTCTTCCCTGGATTCGCATCTTGTCATTTAGGTTCCGCAAGTACTCATACCATAATTCACTCAACATCCAGGCCTGCTTATTATATCCAAAGGTAACTGGAAGGTTGTGGTGGTTGATTTTATAACAACAAAATACATGGGCGTTGTGGGCTCAAGCAATAACTGTCAATCTTTCCTTCTCACTTCCATCTGCATTTACTGAGTGAAATGTTGTAATCTGGAGTTTTTCTAGCTTCACTACTGCTAAAACCGTTCCTGGTACTTTCTTAAAATTTGAGTATGCAGGCTGCTTGTTATACTGTAATCCACTTTATTATATTTCCAAATATCTTGCAGTCTGTAGAAGAAGATTGCTGCCTAGATTTCCTTCTGTAAATTTTGAATAACTTTTGCATCAATACTTCCGGACTCTCCATGCCTTTTCAAACTTTCTATCATTGATCGTACTTTGAATTTCTGCAACCATGCCGACAATAAAACAATATCTGTATAGTCTTGCTTACTGCCAATTGCGATAAGCTTAGTTTGAATAACTTCAGCTTGGGCTCATAGCACGTTATTGGTAACAGGAACATTTGCAAATTCGCTCACATCTACCCACTTTGCTAGCAGTAACTCGAGAATCGGAAATAAGGCATCCTACTCCTTTTTCCATTATCTCTTATCTCCTAATTAATTACCCATTGTTAGTACTTTTACTATTGGTACCTGATCAAATATAACTTCAAGCATGATACAGAGCACATTCTCTAAACTGACTTTTACATGTAGTCTAACAACAAAATTCAGATTTGAAAACGATCCATACCACTCAGCTTTCCTTCCTCAATTTTTTTCTTCCAGCTTTTCAGATGCTCAGAAAGGCTTGAGAGTGGAAGTGGACGGCCATTCTCTCTTTAGGGGCACTTCAGCAATTCAGCAAATTTGACCAAGGTCATATCTGGATGCTGCGATCGGAGGATACAAATGTCATACTTTTTGAGGTTGACTAAGACCTTTTCGAGCTTTTGGAGGCATTGGAATTGTTTGGCTTTGTTATTAGGAGGACGGTCTATTGGTCTTTATACAGAACTGTTTGGGTTTCTTGAATTGCAGGAAGGATTCTCTGTGATCTTCAGCTTCCCCTCATTTTTCACTTTCCCCACTTTTCCTACATATACTAGCCTAATAACTTTCTTCATCTCACATGCTTACTAACATTCTCTGGCATTTCACAATTATTCACCGTAATGGAATCTCGTTATAACGAAACGAAAAATCTGAACTCTTCGCTTTCGTTATAACGAGGTGCGACTGTACCTTGATGGTATGCTCCCTGGCAGGATTCGTGTACATGGCCGACAGTGGTCGGCGGACATACCGGAGGGTGGATCGGAGTACAGGACGAGAGGGGACCGGAACTCCTTTGTTGTAGGACTATCACCGGAAAGCTTTCCGCGAACGCAGATGTTTGAGGAGTTTTTCTTATTGTCTATATAAACCCTCAGTTCGGCGATACATAGATAGAAAGTAAGCCAATACAATATTGTTCCTCCGCCAACTTGACTTCACTTTATTCTCCATCTGCCCGCTCGAGTCTTTGCACGATCAGCACTGTACAGCAAGAGGCACAAGATTTCACACGGTTTCGACAGTCCAGGAGATAGCGGGTTTTTTACGGTAAACTGCCTTACATAAATTGCCATGTTTGCCCTGTCGCAAAACCTGGATCTCCGGGGACACAGGAGAGAGGAAACTATCTGTGAGTGCTGGAAGTTTCCTAGTTTAACACCCTTTCCCTGAGGAGTGCCCGTGATTGAATAAACCCGAGCGAGGAAGGTAGATGCACATTAACCACAGATAGATTTGTATTCGTTCTTTTACCCTGCACTACTCAAGAAGTGTCGTTTAGACTTCCTATTGCGGGATCGATAGTTGTATCTCCGATTCCTGATATTGTCTGTGGACAAAATTAACCGCCCACCAACGATCGACAGCAACGGGACCCTCCTCATGACCCCGCACTTTCAACGCCACCAAAACAACTTTCTCTAACTCAAATATTAATGTCTACCGTGTATTCTACCCTGCACTTACATTGTTGATTTTTTTTTCCTGGTCTTAACAGTGGTGCGGTTAGTGGGGGAACATTTGTTGTTATGAGGTGCCGATTGAGAAGAGACGAGCGAGTAAGCAAGTGAAATAGAGCTGGAATGGGAAAAAGAAGCAATTGAAGGAGGAAGCGTGAGAATATTCTTGGGATTCGTATTCTACTTGCTTGTCTATCTAGCTATGGTAGAATATAGGGTTTATATAGAAAATACAGAGGTTTCCTACCATGCCCGGTCCCGGAAATCGCTCTGGAGATGCTTAGAGAGAAAATAGTCCTGGTCCCTTTCCCGTACAGTATTCTGAGCTATCCTCCGGTTTCCTCTACAGTTTCCTCTCCGGTTTCCTGACTGGCCACCCCCGGCCATATATGCAAATCCTCCTATATTATGCCAGCAAGGTATATCTGTTCTTCCTCTTGATTGATAATGGGTGACAAAGGAAAGTAATAACTAACGAGCAACATAATGGGAAAGGATGCAAAGGAAAAATATGTCTGTACAGAGTGATCGCCCGTGATTTTCTTCCATATTGTTGTCATGGCCAAAGTTTTTCCTTCAGCTCCAAATTTTATTTCTATTTTCCCCCTGTCCGATTGATAATAATATGGAGATGCAGAAATACGAGGTGATCTTGAATTATATTTGAGGTGGTTTGGCGTGACTTGTTTGAATTTAGTTAGCTACACACCATAGTCAAGATTCCGAATGGTCCGCGGAAGACTGGGCAGGACTAGCCGGTCCAGTCGAAAGTCGAGTCTAGTCCAATGGTGGAAATTTGACCGCCTGGACAGTCATGGTTGTTGAAAGTGACAGGACCGGGCTCAGTCAGACTAGGCAGACTAGGCAAAACCCGAGTGATAGAAGGTGCATCAGCTTGTATCTTATCCGCTTGACGGCATTTGCCAACTCACCAACAGTGCTACTGAAAAACCAAATTAAACACCCAGAGTATGAAGTACACAGGACTTTGATAGCTCACACATCAATTGGGAAGTTCTCTCATTCCCTCTCACTCCTGATCTTCTACTAACTAATTGACTAATCATACTGACTGGACTCGCCGCGATATCAAACCCGATCAGCTAAAAAAAATGGTGAATCGCCGCTCTGGACAGCATGCGACAGGGGGCATGTGGGGGCGGTGAGACTACTGCTCGCAAGGGACGATGTCAATCCCATCAGGCCAAATAGCCGGGGTCATACTCCACTCCACACCGCTTCTATGCGTGGGCATAGGGAGGTCGTTGAACTTCTCCAAGCTCGGATCGCTACAATTTCTAGCCCGGTGTGAGCTTAAAGAGATTTTCTAATATCCCTTCACTACACACCAGAACCTTGGCCGCCTTCACAGCAGTTCTAATATAGATACCGACTATCAGCACAGAAAACCTTCCGCCCTCGCTCTGAGTCTCCTTGCAATCTCCTAGTTTCTTTCTTATCGTCCCATTGACATCCTTGTAATTTTGCTTTTCAGTTTCTCCTCCACCCACATTTTTAAACTTAGGACCCTTAGAGGAATGTATTTTTCGTCCACTATCTAAACGCCTAATTTTGTACGACCTTTTCTGCACCCCCGTTTGGAAGAGGAGGGTGATGATATTATATCGAGATGCTCCAGGCCATCTTCCCCATTCGAAAGTGATTGTTTTTTTGTACATGGAAATGCTTTTTCTTATAATATTCTAACTTCTTTTTTTCTTTCTATCTCTTTCGGTAGAATACAGGTCTTGCGTAGCAACCGTCAACAGAGGTTGGCTTAGTGCGTGAAGGGGGACGGGAGAGCAGTACAAATGTCATCCCAATGCTCAGGCTTTCCTCGTGAGGCTTGCTTCATATGCCGCCAGAACTTGTGAGGCAATAGACTCACAAAGAAGTCAGGGGGAGATAATGGGGAAATTTTATTATACATTCCGTATCCTTCCAATCCTTATTTTATGGCATGAGCAAATATATCACATGCTGCGAAGCACTCACAGGCCAATACTGTCTGGCAGTTTTTGATATAATATTATGAAAGGTACGCCGCAACTAACTGCATTTACCGGAGGGATGGGCTATTCCGGATATGTGCGAGGGCAAAGAGTTGCAATTATCTCGGGCCCTAGCATTCCCACAGACAGCAATGGTGAGGAACCAACCGAGGGCCCTTTCGCTTGCAGCTTCCGCTCAAAGACACTTAGCAGAGGCGAGGGATAGCTTATGATGATGCCAATTTAGTCATAGATAAGAGGTCACACCCCAACATCATGATTATCCGGACAGCCTTACCTTGGAAATAAGACCGTAATATTTTAAAGTGGTGCGGTTATCGAAAAGGATAGTAGTTAGAGTATTGGGACAAGGGAGGGGTGGCTGTTGGTGGAAGTGGGAGTGATGGAACGATCAGGATAGTTTGGTGATATACCAGTATTTTGACTAGCAAATTGTTTGAACTTGGAACCAGAGAGCAACGTTTCCCAAATTATACCTTTAACATAGTGAAACCCTACTCTAGTCTGCTTACTCTTCTCTCTGGGATATTTATTAATTAACTTCCGACATGGCGGCGTTTCCCCCCCCAACCCCCACTAATCCGCCCCGCCTGTACTCGAGTAGTGATCCCGCGGTTCTAAGAATCATTACTTTCTTAGAAGACATGTTCTTCGATAAGTTATTTTAACAGCGGAGGCTCTGAATTTGGGCACTCGCCGGGATTGAATGGGGGACTTTGGGAATATTGTTCTAACCAACGGGTCAATAATCGATAGAGAAAATATTGCTCCCCTGAGGCTTATGATACAACATTCTTCAACTTTAATACGATTCTATTATTGAGATCAACAGCACACACACCGATCATGAAAGTTTGTTTCTGGCAATGACATAAACGCGTTAATTCATCAAGATCACTAAGCCGGACCACCGAGGCGAATTAGGCGACAATAGGGATGAGCAATGAGAACAATTTCGTAACATACATTAGACATCAACCCGCTAATTAAGGAATAAACAAAAGGAAGGAGAAACTGCAGCTAACTAGAGCTTCGGAGGAAAGATCAACGGAAAGGGCTATAGAAAAAGAGGAAATAAATGTGGAAACGTCGCAATCAAAGGTAAAAGACCCTCTCCCCCACTTCAGCAACCTCAGCTCTTGAGAAACATAAGTCGGGTCATCCCACTCATCTAGCTTGCTAGGTGGTTAGGTTCCAATAGTGGAAAATCCGTGCCCTCTGAGTTATTGATCGTCAGCATTGGCCGGTCGTTCGGTAACTGTTCCCCCGGTCTTTGGCTCAGGGTCGATTTTGGCAATTGGTCTCTCATTCCCAGAAGGGTATGCGAATGGAATGAGTGAATCGGTGTGTTGCCACTGACTTGAGCTTATCTTCTGGGCCAGTCCACGATATAGTTGGACGGCCACCAAAGAGACCCCATTGTTTTTCTCCCCAGGTAATATGGGCTCTTGTCTGGACTTCGAATGCCGGAGCACACAACTCACGGCCAGGTGGACGATAAAAAGGAACAAGAGAATAACCGGGATAGAGATAAGGATCCGGATAGACAAGGTGACAACATCTCCACTTTGAAGGACGAATTTTGCGGAGGCAGCTTCCACCGAGCCCCGCGGTCCTTTAGCAAGGTTTATTATGACGTTAGATTTGTATGTGGTTGTGTCGCGCAGGATATTCCGACTCCTAATCCAACTTGCCAATACCATACGTTCGAAGTCAGTGAAAATAGAGCATGCGTCCGCATCCAGAATATAACTAGGAGCTGGAGCATAGGAAACCGATTTAAGCGCAGATGGCCCTGCGAGAGTAGCCAGGTTAGCCACAGCTGGGGCGCTAAACTCGAGAGCGAAAACATTGGCAGCCCAGAGCGTGTCCAGTTTTAGACCGGGCAACTGAGTTAAATTGGAGCCATCCACACTATTGCCATTAAGGTGCCACCTCTTAGCTTCCCAACAACTAAGAACTGGTCGCCCCCGGCGCACCTGATATGGGAGTTTTCGGTTGACAGTCGGATCGGTAATATACCACAGGTCATTACCAGGAGTGTAGCTAAAGAAGCCGCCAGTGTTAACGATCATGGCGTACGAAATGTTGGACCCACCGGCGAATGGGGCCAGCGTAAGATTCACCATTGGAGGAAGAGCCACCTCCGGTTGGTATTTGACATCGAATGTCTCGTTTCCACCAAAGAGCCTGTAGGTGTCCCCTTGGTCGGTAGAGTTTAGGAGCCACGTATAATCTGTGTGGCATGAACCAGTGACCATGAGCTTCAACTTGGGATCACTCTGCAGCCCCATATCTACCCCGGTAACGATATAGTCGTAATTTAGGCGCATCGAATCGCCCTCCGTTGAGTTCTCTAGATTTACTCGTTCTCGGACTGTAAAGCCGGAAGTTTCGATAATCCCGAGTGCGCGAAGTGCTGAAGGGGTTCTCACTGCATTCAATTGAGCAAGTGCAGCGCCGTTATCATCATCTCGATAGTAATGTAAGACATCAGGGTAAAAGATGTGATCCTTAGCGACAGGGGCGACGTTTCCCATCGAGAGTTGTACCGGTATTAAAACTCCCGCGGCGGCGTTTCCAATAGTAATAGCAAAGGCAATAAATACAAACAGGAGGCCCCATAACAGATTGCTTACCCCGCACTTTGGGTAAGAATCGAAGTAGCCCTCCGGAGTCCCGTCCTTCTCTTGGATAGGTTGCACGCTTTCATTCATGTGGCTTATGTCGTTCGAGTCGGTCTTCGTACCCGGGAGGGTAACCGCTGGGTCGGACTGAACTCCTTTAGCTTCCGGATCTGAGAAGGGATCTTTAGGTTTGACCCCAAGCATGTACAGTATCACCCCCTTGCAGTAAGATACCATTAACGTCATCGCATTCATCGATTCGCCCGCATTCAAAAGAGCAACTAAGGCAATCTGACGGTTTGGATCACCGCGCGTGGGCCAGAATCCCATTATAATGTCTAGGGCCAAGTTCCATCCAATCATGAAAATCAGGACCATCAGGATTGTATACGCGGAGAGAATGTAATCGGCAGTTTTTTTGGTAACGGCGACAGCAGGGATCCCGCCTGAGTCTGTCGGCATCGTGAAAAGGCTCGTGATGCCTGTGACATAGGTATTATTCACGGGGTTGAAATAAATGTCCATGATAAGGGGGGGGTGCGGTGCTCCTGCAAGGGGATTTTTGCTATTCTCATTAGCTTAACAAGTACTCCTTTCAAGGGGTAGTCCGATACATACCAGGTTGTGCGCAGTATCGTTAATCAATTCCCCAGAGAGATGAAGCCTCGAGTACGAGTTGATAATGCCCTTCGGTCTGAGGATTTCCGGAGCTGATCTTCTCGGTCTAGCAGAGGGGCGGAAGGGGGAATATACCCTGATATTCCCAGTGAGGGCTGCCCGAGAAATCAGCTATATGTTAAGGTTATTAGTGTAAATCTAGGGTTCGTACAAGCAAGTTCAAGATCGCCTTCGCAACCTGCTGTTGAAATAAGGGCGCCCAACCTCTGGCACCACCTTCTCTAGCACGAAAGCATCGCAGAACGTAAAATTATTGGAATGATTTTGTTGCTATCAATGTGCTGTGTGCCTTGGATCCCGATTGGGCAAACCCCGCACTGACCCTGCATGGCTCGATGTGAGCATCCTGCTCATGCTATAGGTGAGGCGGGATGCTTTCTTTGGGGTGGGACTTGGGGGCTAGGCATCAGCTAAGGCCGGATGCACGGTACAGCAGTACAGTACAAGTACCAGCTGGCACGTTAATTTGGGCCAATTCGCGCAACAATCCCTATCTTGTGCGAAAGCATCCCCCGTGACCAGTACTAATACAACATAGATTCCATCGAAGACTCAGGTGTATATGTGCTTTTTCTCGCTGCAGATTTTGAACATCGAGGTTGATGGAGAAAACCTAGGGCCGCTAGTTAATACTTCGACTAGCTCTAGCTCACTAAGGCCGATCCCATTTACTCGCCGATTGATGAGACACAATCACCGGATAAGCCGGCACTGGTCTGATAAATCAACCTCTCGCTTCAAATTCATGACAACACCAAGAGGCTGGTGCTCACCTCGATTTTTCATTTTCCTTCGAGATTGACACTATTTGGCTATTGAAATAGCGCAGTCGAGGACCAAACCACAAACCAGTAAGGTGCCCCCGCACTGCGGTCCCAAGAGCATAAAATGTTTTGGTTGATGCCCGGCAGGACCGAGGTAACCAATCGATTCTGACTGTGTTTTTTTTCTGATTTAACGGAGGAATAACCGAAGGTCAATAGGTGGTACAGGAAGATCTCTCACCATTTACGAATAATAGGTCTAATTCACTTTTCTCGCAACTCCATGAAATCCCTCACTTATCAGAGTCAACAGGCCATGATGGATTGGCTGGGAGACCTTATCGAAGCGGTTTCCCGGCTAACTACTCCTAATTGAACGACGTTTTGAGCATGACCAATATTGGATGACACCAAGATCTAAACGAGAGAAGCTGAATTTTGGCGGTTGGCAATAGCACCCGTGTTCAAAAAACCCTATTCAGTTACCAATAAGTGCCAACACTACAGTATTTTGCATAAGGACTCCTGCCTTATCGCGCATAGTTGGAAAATTCTATAAAAGCTTTTCCCGTTGCTGCCAGCAGGTGTTCAGTTATTTCCAGTACCGGTAGCTGACAACCAGCTGCCTCTACGCCGGATATCCTGAGGTGGCAGGTTAAGATCCACCGAACCCGAGACCACTCCACATTGACCCAGTGATTTGTTTCTGGTTTTTTCGCCCCAACATTCGATCACGCAAGGGAATGCACAAACCAGGCGATAGTAAGTACTAGACCTCGGCTTGAGTGCCCAAATAAGGGGGGTATATTTTGAATGGGCGCTCAGATATTTGGCCATACATCCTACCAATCCCTTGTTTCCAATACTTATGGCGAGGCAGAATACCAAGACCTTTTCCCGGGATCACCAACGAACGCCGTACTAACACCATTATGGTATGCAACGAGCGACTAAGAATTGGCAATGTGGCTAGCCCCAATGAATACCAGATGGGTGGAATGGTCACGGCTACTTTTTTAAAAATCTCAGCCCTGGTGCGGGGATGAAATTGTTCCTTGGATTTAGAGTCCCAAGGGTACTGCTGGGTGGCGAAATTTGGTTTGGGTCGGCTAGTTTTAATTTCGCTACATGATTTTTAATTTTTAGATAATACGCATGTTAGTTCATAGAGACGCTTTACTTAGCTAGAAGACGGAGCTTGATGGTATACAGAAGGAATTTTATGGCAGGTTGTGGTCGCTTTGTTGCTAGCTTGATTGCGATGTATTGGGCTCCGGCTGAGGAGGTGGTTCTAGTGGAGGGGAGAGGGTTGTTTCTCGCTTACACTTTCCTTTTCTTTTCAGAGAGGACGGACAAGTGATGAAGGACGAATTGGAGGTTGTGACCGCAACTTGATTTTTTTTTTTTAATTGATTTTCTTTTTCAATTCATCTTTGGCTCAGGCTTTGAGACGACTTAGTGATTAGAGAGCGGGTTAATTCGATTTAGTGTTGTTTGTGAAACTCCAGGTGTGAACCTGCATCGACCAGAAAGTCGGTGTTCAGCACTCTCCCACCCATCAGGTGTCGGGGGGAGGTTCAGGAGATCGCAGATCGGAAGAAGAGTAAGTTAGCTCCGAGCAAAAGAACAAAAGTCCGGGTAGAATAGGAGGGGAAAATGGAAAGAAAAAAGATTTCTATTTTGCCTTTGGGTGCACAACCTTCCTACAGCTCACATTCTGGCATTAAATTTAGTCTGGGAATACCGATTGTCACTTAATGTTAACATCATAGGATGTGGTTGAATTATAGTGTGGATCCTTCCTGCAGGGAGCCCTTGGCGCTGCGCACGCCAAGTATCCTGGTGCTGCAAGGATCTCCTCGGCTCGCTCCGGTCGTGCTGGCCCGTCTCCAAATAAGCTAAAGAAAGCCCTACGGCAAGCGAAAGACCCTTACCGTAGTGAATGGTGAGTGAATGGTAAGTTTCAGATGTCTAATGCGGTGGCAGAGCCTTTTTCTTTTTTTCTTTTGCTTGCTTCAAACTCAAACCAGATCAACACAGTCATCATCTCCCATGACAGTATTTCACCACAAAGGGAGCCCAATAGCGATACAAATAATCCCTCTCCTATAAAATTTCTGTGGGTGCCCTGGCCTCTCTGCGTTCTCGCTTGGCTGTGGGCTACTCGTAATTGCCCGAATTTTGTAAACAAAACTACTATTCCATATGGGCAAGAAATTTCCCGGAGCCCATTAATTCAATATATTTTACCCTAGCTCTACCAATAAGGCCTCAATTTTGGTGGTATGCAATCGCAGTCGTGTTTACAAACGTCAGGGGCCAGTTGTCCTGTGCAGAGGAAGGAATATGAGAAAAATGCCAACACCCGTACTCCATGGCCCGATCCGGATGCCCAAAGATTGGGAATCAATGGTGTACCAATAAATGGGTCAGGTATTGGAATCTGACATAATTTATTTTTTATTTTTTTAGTGGGGTTTAATACAACAATGTCATCAATATAACCTTTTAAATATCGAAGGGCATGTGTTGGGTGCGACCGAAAACTAAAAAACCCAGGTGAAAAGGCAGATGATGGGCTCGCTCCTGCACAACTCTGGGGCCGTTACACAGGGGAGTTAACGCCAAACCCCAGAGATTGCGGATCTGACAGGGGTCATAATCACGGGAGAATGAACAATCAAATAAGCCAAATATTAAGACTCCCGAAGACTCTCAAAAAACTTCAGTCTTGGGTTTAGTAGTATTCTAACACTTAAACAGGCGATTGAGTGATAACAGGGAGATTTTTCTAAGGGTTTGCGAAATTTGAGCATTATTTATTTAGCAATTGTTGTAGCCCATAGGTTTGTCTCGGCTGGTTATCCTTCCTGTGAGGCTGGTTGGGACATCTTGTGCACCCAGGGCGACACATACCCCATCATACCAAGCATATCGAAACCTAACATTTGAGTCGGAATTTAGTATGGGAGCGAGTATGTCCGCAGGCAATTCACCATACATAATAGTGCCCCAGGTCTTCTGGTTCATTACACCTGGTAGGTGTGTTCGTGTCCAATCTGCCTAGTTCGTGGAGAGCGAATCCGGCTTTTACGGGAAGATCCGGTATGCACTAGATCTTGCATATTCTTATCGATAGGCGAATCAGTGCCTGAAAGGCACAATCTATTAAAAGATAAGACTTGTACTCCACTAGCTGAAGAAAAGCCATAGCCGAGCACATCTATCACGTACTCGAGCATATCAGAATTATTGAATCAAGCTACGGTATCATTAAGATATGGCTTTTTTTAGAACATAGCATGAAATCTGACTTCTTGCATGGTATGTAGTTGTATAACACAGTACTTGTTCATAACTATCGACTGCTCCACATAAATAGTCTTCGCTACCCCCTCCCTCTTTCCTTATCCACCCTCCTGAGCTCTGAGCCAGAATTAAAAGAAACGAATAAGCAAACCAGTACCGCTACCGCGATTTCCATCACCTTCCATATACCTCCTTCACTCAATATGGTTCTTTCAATTCCGGTTCTAGCGGCTGTCTTTCTCTCTCTAGTCCTGTTCGTTTCTTGCCAGACGTCTACCTCAGACATGCCCCTTATGCAGGCACTAGCAGTTATACCAGAATGTAAGAACTACCATGAGCTGCTCCAGCAACACCCAGAGGCCCAATCGCCCCCTCTTGGAGAAGATTATATTATTTTCTGCCCTAGCAACGAAGCGGTAGCAAGAGAGCTTGCAGCCCCACCGGGAAGCAGGATCAAGCGTCGGGGCACCCCTTCGAACCAACAAATAGCACTTCTAATGGCCCAGGGGCCCAAGGCAGTCAAGAGAGCTGCCAGGAGAGCGGTTCCGAGTCTTAGTGCCAATTCCGAGTCTCCAGCCCTAGCCCCGCGGAAATATCAATTCACCAGTGTCTTTACAAGTCTCGTAACAGTGGTGTACTCATCAATTTCAACTGGGACAACGAGCTGCACCGCTGGGGCAGCGAGCCCCACCCCCAGCGCAGCGAGCGCCACTACCAGCAGTCCCCCATGGGGATCTTTGGGTACCTCTACTGCATCTGCCACCAGTGTCCCGACATCTAGTTCCGATCTATTCGCTTCGGACCCAAACCAGTTCACACTCACGACCACTCTCAATGATCCCGCCTTCGTTAACCTTGGGCCTGGGGAGGTTGCTCGCATGGTTTTCTCCGGTTCATCCCTATCTTCCGTAAATCCGAATTCGCAACTTGTCTGTGGTCTCGGGAAAATCATCAGGGTTATTCGCGGAAATATCCCCTACAATCAGGGAATGATTCATATCGTGGACAAGTAAGCGTCCAATATATACTAGCTGTCATGTATAAACGACTAATAGCTTATCAGTTTCGTGACCCTCCCAAACTCCATCTCCGAATCTCTCACCAATGCAGCTCAAAATCTCTTCCTCGCAGCACTTACAAAGTACAATCTCCTACCCGTTTTCGAAACCACACCACGCATCACAGCTTTCGTCCCCATCGACTCGTCATTGTCGGGAGACCTCAGCGAGTGCGCATGCAGGCAGCACGTCTTGGAGGGCCCACTCTTGTATACTTCTGACATCGAGCTCGGGAAGCCATACACTACGAAGGCCGGCGGAAACATCACAATTGAGATCAAGAACGGGGAGTATACGCTTCCTGGTGGGGCGACAATCGTTCAGCGAAATATAATCACCAAAAATGGAGTTGTGCACTTTATCAAGGGCACTATCAGCGGAGATTGTGAGCCCTAGACATTCACCGGAGGGAGCAACAAGATGGGAGTTCGGATAGGCGAATTAGTTGGGCTTGTCAGCAGCGTTGGTTAGCCTTTTAGCCTAAGTACTAGCACCGTGCAGTAATGTCAATGATAGCGCGAGGGATGTTTTTGATTTTGATGACGAGGGTCCAATGATTTTCCAAAGTGTTTTTTTGCTTAATTTAATTTAAGGCTTGTCCTTCGTTTCTTACCCTGGAGATTAATGAAATTATTTTGCTTCCTGCTTTTATGAATCCAGTTTTTTTAAAATATCACCCCTACGAGAATAGATAGGGGCCTCGTTGTGTCCGCCGAATCGCCAAGCCCTGGTCAACCCTAAACCTTGGTAACCTCCATGACAACGATCGCCCACTCTGACTATCATACGTAAATCGCTAATGCTCCAATTTCCTCGCGTCATGGCTAGATGCTTAATTGTGAATGGTGATAATTATCACCAATACTAATTTGTTTCTAAACTGCATTTCTCTTTAATTTTCTCTCCAAACGTAGTAAGCTTGTGCTAGAGTCAAGCAAAAAGGGTGATTTAGGGCTGGGTTCTTTATGCTGATTTTGGTCAAAAGCTGTCGTATGCCGCAACCAGCTTGTCTGGAAATGAAAGCCTTCCATTGCTTAGCAAGAGCCTAGAAAAAATTGTGTTTTTAGTTGACATATTGAACTGGGGGCCGGGCACCTCCCCTATAGATTATATCTCTTGAATTTGGTTGTCGAGCTATGGTTGCCGGGGGTGGATTGGGGTATCATAGTTCGTTTACAAAGGCTAACGAGGTTTAGGCGAATGAGGACTTTGCGATTCGGCAAGTATGATACTAGAGAGGAGCAAAAATGCGGCAAACCCTTGTGGAAAGTGGCGGAGGTAGCTACTACGAAGAAGGTGGCGGCGGAGATAGTGAATGAGGTGAGGGGGAGGTAGGAGGTTGGCAAGGGTGGGGACTAAGGGGCTAAGAGGTGATGGAGAGGCCAGAGTTGGTGATGGCAAGGATGACGAGGATGACAGTTGCGATTAGGGCGATTGGGAAGGATATGGATGAGGCGGGAGAAAGAGTGGCAGAAGTCACCGAGTAACTTTAGGTTTGTGGGGGGGGGAGTGAGTGAGGAGGAGGATGATTCGATGGATGATCCGGAGGATGCGGACTTGCCGAAGTTTGTGAGGAGGAGGGTGAGGAAGAAGGAAAGGGGGATGTTTATTGGGCTCAATGTGGTTTCCTTAATTTTTGCTGCAAAGCGTGGTTAAGAGGCAGTAAGCTTCGTTTAGTTGGGTAGACTAGGCACAGACCCATATGAGGCCCGGAATGGAAAAGGTCTCGGCAAATAAGAAGAAAAAAGAAAGTACGGCGAAACCGTTCTAATTGGCTAGAATTTGTATGGTAATGTAGCGAGGCTATACGCCTAATTGGCCGTATTTCACTGCCCAGCATCCAAATTTGGAAGTGGAAAAAGGTTTGGCGAACTCTATTTATTACGAATCACCGGCCCTTTGTAATGTGATTAATGTATAACCCTGTCCCATCAAGAACAGCAGCCATATACCGTAGAACCTGATGAAATTGGCTATCCCCAGACCAGGATGTGTTAAATCCGGTCCAATGTTAGGATAGGTTGACGTGAAAGATTATTGGTGAAAAGTAAGGAACAGGCATATAACTTCCGCCCTCGTGCCCCACACCAACAATCGTTCTTTAAAACCTATTAGATGGGATCACATTTATCACTTGCACAGTTCTTGCACTTTTGTTTCTTTTCTCTTTTGCTCCGACTTCGTTGCACGGAAGGAGCAGTCTGTGACCGGTATGCTGAATTCTTTGCCGACAAGGATAGTTAAGGGGTTGAAGGAGATTTCAGAGGAAAATCTCGCGCGCCTTCCGAGGGGCAGGGCATCTGGATGGTTGCGATGATGAAACCTGTTCTAAGCTCTGTAAACAATGCCGCGCATTAATCTCTACAATTCCTGAGGGTTTAGAGGGCTTGATAGGGACGGGATATTATGGTATCAAAAAAGGAGATCCCCGAGGGTATAAACCCCTCACATCGACTGCTTATAATCGACATGATGAAGAGGTCCTAAAACTGCTTAGGCTGGAACATGTGAACCCCGATGGGCACGATAATTGCGGCCCCACGCCACTCTCGTATGTCACGTTGAATAGAGATCAGGAAGTCATTAAAATACTACCCCGGCAGCAGGAGGTCGACCCCGACAAGCCCAATAAGAACGGCATGACACCGCTCATTCATGCCGCTTGGGGTGGACATGAGGTAGTGGTGAAAGCGTTACTCGGGCGTGAAGAGGTCGACCCCGACAAGCCCGATTGCGACGGCAGGACACCGCTCTATCATGCCGCTTGGGGTGGACACAAGGCAGTGGCGAAAGCGTTACTCGGGCGTGAAGAGGTCGACCCCGACAAGCAAGATAACTATGGCCGGACACCACTCTCGTGCTGCTTGGTATGCACATGAGGAAGTGGTGAAGATCCTACTCGCGCAGGGAGAAGTCAACCCCGACGAACCCGTTGATCACGGCCAAACCCCACTCTCGTATGCCGCATCGAATGGACACAATGAAGTAGTGAAAGTGTTGCTCAGGCGGGAAGAAGTCAACCCCGACAGGCCTGATACCTACGGTAGGACGCCGCTCTTGCTTGCCGCTTGTAATAGACATGGGGAAGTGGTGAAAACCTTGCTTAGATGGGAAGAGGTTCACCCCGACAAGCTAGACAAGTATGGCCAGACACCGATCTTGCTTTCTGCTTTGAATAGACATAGAGAAGTAGTGAAAACTCTACTCGAGCGAGATGAGGTCAACCCCAACGAGCCTGATGATCACGGACGAACCCCGCTCTTCTGTGCCGCACGGAATGGACATGAGGAAGTCGTGAAAATGCTACTAGAGCGGGGTGAGGTTAACCCCTACCAGCCAGACGTTTATAACCAGACACCTCTCATGATAGCGGCTAGCGTTGGCTATGAAAAGGTGACAGCGCTGTTGAAACCTATGAACCTGGAATCTACATTCTAGAATGCCGCTTGAGGCCGAGAAGACACCGCCTTGTGGAAACCACAGTTTATTCCT
This sequence comes from Tuber microsphaerosporum, assembly GCA_003521225.1. NCBI lineage: Eukaryota > Fungi > Ascomycota > Pezizomycetes > Pezizales > Tuberaceae > Tuber > Tuber microsphaerosporum. The sequence continues at coordinate 3,251 of QOVD01009296.1, read as the reverse complement.
TCTAGTAGAAGCAGACTGCTCATGGATGTCGTTCTTGGATATCCTCCCTTGTAAGCGATGGAAATCCTATGACATGGAACTGCTCGTCTGTGGTTACACTTTTCCGGAATCTTTTGTTTAACTGAGCATAATGTGCACATATGAGTTTCTGTTTACAAAGCACAGTGAAGTCTTGCCCGTGGGCTGAAATACTTTCATTATTCAGAGAAGGATCAGTTTATACCTTGTAGTCTTCCCGTCAGATGTAATTTCCCCCGGCTGTAACTTCTTGCCTGAAACTTTCGTCCTTGTGCTGTTTTCCCTTCTTCCCTTTCTCGGCTAGGTGGTAGATAAATTGTATATAGAGAGGGACTTTTTTTGAATAGAAAAAAACACTATACAACATGAGAAGGATTTCTGAGGTCCTTGTGAATGCCTATAGAAACATCATACTTAAATGATATGGTTTAATGACTAGATTGTATTTGCCCTTACCGGGCACTTGCTACCTACGCTCTAGACGTGAGTATAGGAACTGGGGGTAGCCGACATTGTTCTCACGTCACTCCTTGAGCTCGCTCTTCGTATCATCTATTAGCAGGGCCTAAGTGAGGCCAAGCACTATTATATGGCAGCAATCTCCTGACAAATAACGAGCTTGTGTAGGGCAAATAGGATGTAAGGAAAAAAGAGACCATTTTACACAATCGGTTTCAGTGCATAGCCTGGCAAACAATCCCATGCTCATAGAGTAGTACCTCGCTCTTCAAACAATCAGCCCCATTATGTGGCACCACCAACGGAAGCTTCCCATGAATTCTTGGCACTTTTGATGAATCACAGCCTGAAGAATGGTTTCCCAAAAGCATGTTTGGCCCAATACACTACAACCTATTATCTACCATAAAGTTAATATGATATACTGAATTACATCATTAGACTTGGCATTTTGGAGGGCTCAATTTGCTATAGTTGGTCTAGCGGTCACTACTGTATGATCATGAGGGTGTCTGGATTCAAGGGCTCTGGATTCAATTCAGCCGCGCAAGGAGGGGGGAGGGTTGTTGCTTAGTCATCAACGCCAACTGGCTGTCATTGGTAGAGGGCTCGTAGAAAGTCTACAGTTCCTTTTTTTGCCTAAATTCTCCTCTCCTAACTTGACACATAAACACATGTAAATACTGCAGAACAAGAAGTAACAGGACCGCTACCAGCACTAGAAAGTAGTGCTCCGTGTATAGATGGCAATGGGAAAGTTATCTCTTGTTCCATGTTGTCTGGGCCTCTTCCGGAAACTACCCTTACTGCTTGAGTGGTTGATGTTGGAAATGCCCGCACTGGGGTATGGGAAATACCCGCACTGTGAGGTCACAGTGGTACGCGCGCGCGCCGACCGAGGGATATGCAAGGTATGAAAAGTTTTCCCACATCTGTTTTTCATTTCTTTTTTGTACTTTCCTTCCTGTCCACAGCTGCCTTGAAGATTTTCCTTTCGCAACACTCAACTCCTTCAATCATCATCCCTATCTGCGCTTAATACAAACTCTTTGTCTTCACTTGAACTGCTCCACTCCGTTATGTAAACGCCCCATTATCGATCATTCCCTCTACATTGATTGTATCCAATATTTTCTGTAAAAATATGCGATCGATTGAATAGAAAGGTGGTAATAGATAACGGTTATAGTCATTAATTGGAAAACAGTTATCATATACATAACAAGAAGAATATAGCTCAGCTATATAGTGAAGTAGTTCCGTCCTACCAATACCACCGGCTTCTCACAATACTCGTAGTAAAGAAACAAGAAAACAAAGACTTTCAAAAAAACAAGCGTATAGGAATAATAAAAGGAACAACAATAGACACCGCATACCAGTCCTGAATAGGATTCGGCCTGAAAGAAAATAGAGATCTGAAAGAAGCGTTTGAGAGGAGAAAGAAACCATATACGAAGCTGCTGCTGCGGCCACGAGTGACACCTCGTGACCGCTTGGATCACCCTCTGTCTGTCAACCTCCATATACTTCCCTTCTTTCCTCCCTCTTTTTCTTCTTCCTCTTTCTTTCTCTCTTAATCTCTTCTCTCTCTTAATAAGCAATACAAGTTTTTCTCTTCCTTTGGAGGCCGCTCTCCTCGTGAACTCGTAATCCCGCTCGCGTTCGCTCCTACTGTCCCGACACCACTCAACATCCTGGATAGTGCTGATATATGGCCCGCTGGGCAGAGGTCTGGTGAGAGATAGCTCCCTACTCACTATTACGTATACCAGAGTGTACATGGAGCTCTGTATTCCATAGCATTGGTTGCGTCATCAAGATAGGGTATATCTATACCGTTCATATTCCGCTTGGCTAGCCAGAGAATTTAATTAACAATCTTTCGCGGCACAACAAAACGTTCTATTCTTGACAGAAAGAAAATTTTTTTTGCTTTTACCTACTTGCTGATTGTGTCCGAATACCCTCCCCCCCAATCAATGCTGAAAACGTAAGATAGATATCGACATGTAATAGAGGAATTAAGATAGAAGAATCGCTTAATTAACTATGGCACTCGGGGGCGTTGCTATATACCCGAGTTCTCCTATTGTAGTTGTCCGTGCCCAGACTCCCACAGACCTCTTAACGCTAGTACACTAGCTCACCTGCCAAGCATCGTGAACTCCACGATACTAGAGTGAATACAGTATGATATCCGCATATTCGAACAATCAAGTATGTTTACCTCGCGAGTGATATTTCATGATCATCGGGCAGAGCATCCCACAGAACGGCACTTACAAAACCAACCCAGAGATATAAGTGAGTGGAGGATAGTGAGTGTATAATCTAGTCTACAAATATATATAGCTCCGGAGACGTTTCTGCACTTCTCCATTTAGGTTTCGGGTGTGAGGTTCATGATACTTTTTAGTCATCCTGGGACAGTACTATATAGACAATAATTATGGGTCTTGGGTTTGGTTGGGCCCGGTATGACATTACTCGAGTTAGGTCACATTGGAGATTTTGCTAAGAGCACGTTCTCACCAAGAGAAGATTTTATTATAAAAAAACTGGGGACGCCAGCCCCACCCTAACTAATCCTTCTAAACCGCGCGCCCCGCATAATTCCCCCTGTCCCTCCCGACGGGGCATTACCAGGGGTCTTGGTTCTCGCTCGCTGCGACGGTCCCGAACGTAGTCCATAGGATTGCAGCGGCGGCAGCCCCTGAGGGTTCTGGGGTAGTGGTTTGCGCTTCGGGTAATGTTGGGGTTGGCCCGGTGGG
>QOVD01009294.1:0-13510 GCA_003521225.1 Tuber microsphaerosporum | reverse complement strand
AGTGAAACCCATGACTCGTAATGTGAGTCATGTGCGAAAGTCATACATCATCTGACCACAATCGTTGTCATTTGAAAAACATCAACCAATAACATTATAACGATGACATCACAAGTGCGAGTCATGTAAAACAAATCACAAACCTATGACTCATAACCATGAGTCATGTGAAACCATATTCCTTGCTTATTCAGGTTCGTGACATCAGCTCCCTTCTCCCCTAGCATCGGTTCCTCGATGCTTAATCCTCGAATTGCAACAACCTTGCTCCTATACGTTTGATATGCCTTTTCAAACGTCTGTTGTTGCTTTCTTCGTTCCTCCACGCCGACTTCATCATCCATAGCATGTTGCGCCCTACCTCGAGTGATCCTCGTTGGTCCGCGATTGTTTTCTGTTACTTGCAGATCGTTTTGTCTTGGATTCGTATCATGTCCTCGAGGTCTGCGTTTCGTTGCATTAGGCCTTCGATCTGCCTATGCATGCTGTGGGCGTCTGGAGCAGTCCCTTCCCTTTCCCTTCTCTCTTCCTCCTCTTTTTCGCCCTTCTCCCTCTCAAGCCGGGTCCCCACGGCTCCTCTTCTATTCCTCGTTCCCTGGTCTTTCCTGCTCAGCGGCTCCTGAGCTCCCCCTGGTCTGGGATAATATCCCGCTCTGATTTTGTCGTTTTTGTGGAACCTGCAATTGTCCTTAAAGCACACGTCCCAAGTATAGATCTCCGGGTGCGACCTTTGTATTGGTCTCATTGGAGGAGGAGGAGGAGGAGGTGTTGGTGCCCCTTCATAGGGCGTTGAGTATGGTGTCGTCAAGTCGACACTGTGTCTTCTTGGTTTTTGAGGGAACCAGTTCCCTATCTTCCCGCTGATGTGGACTTGACATTCGTCGTCATAACAGCCCGTCCACGATAGGCTGAGATGCTTATTCTGCTCCATGTTCCATTTTGCCATGAGCTGGTCTTCATCCAGCTGCGACTCTGGTGGCCCCGAGTATGGTGGGCTAGTAGGCGGAAATGGGCTGAAGCTGTGATTGCCGTAATCGCCCTATCCTTCTTCGGCCTTGAGTGGTGCTGTGGTTGGTCGCGGGGACTCCACTTGTACCCATTCTTGGCTTTCCTGGGTAGCGGGAGTGGAATCATTGAATTGCGAGATCTGCATTTTCGTAGTATTCTGCGGGGTACCAGGTTTTGTCGTGTTCTGGTGAATATCCTGTCCACTTGGCTCGATATTGGAAGTGATTTCGATGTACTCAAGAGTCGATGATTTCTTCGAGTTCGTATTCGTTTTCTCCGTCTATCTCAATAGGCGGAGGAGGAGTTTGGATTTGTGAGGGAAATCTGTTGTCTTCGTATGGTTCGAGAAGTGAGATGTGGAATATGTCGTGTATCTTCATCGCGGGTGGTAGAGCCAGCTTATAAGCGCTGCTGCCAAGCTTTGCCACTATCCTGAATGGCCCGATTTTCTTGTAGTCCAGTTTGTTCGATGGTCTTGTGCTCTTGATGTTGCGTGGCAACAACCAGACCCTATCTCCTGATTTGAGATTTGGATAAGGTTTTCGGTGTTGATCGTAGTATTCTTTTTACCGTAATTGTGCTGTCACCATCTCGCTTCGCAGTGTGTCGTGTAATTTCCTCATATCTTCCGTTGATATCTTTTTCGTTTGCATCAGATGACCGATTGTTTCGTATTCGGAGTAGATTCCGTAATTTGCGTAGAATGGTGTCGTTTTAATTGTTTCCTGATATCCGTTGTTGTATGCAAATTCTGCCAGCGATAATGCCTCATACCAATCGTCTTGTTGGTAGTTGATGTATGCTCGGAGATATTGTTCCAATATGGCATTGGTCCGTTCTGTTTGTCCATCCGTTTGTGGGTGAAATGCCGTGCTGAGTCGTCGTTCAATTCCAAATTTCATTGTGGTGTCTTTTCACAAGTCTGATGTGAATAATGTGCCCCGATCCGTGATAATGTCTCGCGGGATTCTGTGTAGTCGAACTATTTCTCCCAGAAATAGATTTGCAAACTGCCGTGCGTCTAGATCTTTTCGACATGGTATGAAATGACTCATTTTGGTCAGGCGGTCTATGACTACCAAAATGGTGTCATAATCGTTCGATATCGGCAGATCCGTAATGAATTCCATGGCTATTGACTTCTATGGTCGGTCAGGTGCCTGGTTTGGTTGTAATAATCCGTAGGGTGCTTGTCGGACCACTTTTGTTCGTTGACATGTGTCGCAGTTTTTGACGTATCGCTTGATCATTTCCCTCATGTTTGGCCAATAGTATTTGCAGCATATGAGTTCGTTAATTTTCGCCGTTCCTCTGTATCCTACCTGTGGGACATCGTGGTGGTTGTAGATAAGGGCTGTCCTTAGCCCTTCGTCGTCTGGTATCCATATTTTTCCTTGGTACTATAGGTATTCGTCCTTCCATTGGCATAGCCCACGTGCTACCCCTTTCATTTCCTTTTCACCTTTGTCCAATGCTTCCTTGATTTGTTGTATAGGTTCGTCTTTTTTGCTTGTTTCCTGGATTCTTCCTTCGTCCATGTCCTGGAATTCCACTAGTTCCAGTTCGTTGATTTCTTCCCAATACTGTTCTTTGGGAAGTAGTATCTGGGGAGTATTGATGAGCCTTGGATCTCCTGCCGTTGGTAGCTCTCCAGCTCTTCGAGTGAGTGCATCGGCCTTCCCGTTTTCTTTCCCTGGTTGGTAGTATATCTTGAAGTCGTACTGACGTATTCATAGTTCACATCGTTTCTGTCGGTCCCTGAGGCTCTCTGAGGTCATGAAGGTGACCAGGTTCTTGTGGTCCGTCATAACTCGTACTGTGTGTCGGCATCCTTTAACGTATCTCCTCCATTCCTCTAGGGCTTGTATGACGGCTAATAGTTCCTTGTCGTGAACGTCGTAGTTGATTTCCGCGTCTTTCATTGTCTTGGATCGGAATCCGACCTGTCTCCATCTTCCGTCTGGCCCTTGTTGTGATAGGATTCCGGAGCAGAGGTATTTTGATGCGTCTGTTTCGATCATCGTTGGTAGGTCGGGGTCATAATGGACCAGGACCGGTGACGTGGTGAGTTTCCTTTGTAGTTCCTCAAATGCTGCTGGTTCGACATCCCCCCATTCCCATTTGACGGCTTTTTCGGTAAGCCGGTATAGGGGTTTGCTCGTCCTCCTGAATCCTTCTATCAAACGCCGATAGAAGTTACAGAAGCCGAGGAAGCATTGCACTTCCTTAACCTTTGTTAATGCCGTCTATTCCCATAGTGTTTTTGTTATGATGGGGTCTGTCTTAATCCCATCTTCGTTGATGATAAATACGAGATTTTCCACTTCTTTCTTGTGGAACTCGCATTTAGAAGGTTTAACCTTCATTCCTGATTCGTATATGTCTGCCAAGATGTTGGCGACATCCTTGCGGTGTTGTTCTAAAGTGTCCGAGTATATTAAGGCGTCGTCCAGATATACTATGCAGCAGATATCGATATATCTTCGAACCGTGTTGGTAATCCATCTTTGGAAAGCCGCTGGTGCGTCGGTTAGCCCAAAGGGCATTACCAAGTATTCGTATGTTCCCAATTTGCTTGAGAATATTGTTTTCCCTTCATCGCCTTCCTTGATTCTAACGTTGTGGTAGGCGTCCTTGATATCGCGTTTCGTGAAGTATTTGGCGGTGTTGAGCCGATCCAGTGCTTCGCTGATGAGTGGTAGTGGATACCGGTCTTTTTTGGTAACTTCGTTAAGTCCTCGGTAATCCACGCATAGCCGAAGCTTTCCGTCCTTTTTCTGGACGAATAGTATGGGCGACGCTAAGTCCGTCCATCCTTCTCGTATCCATCCTCTTCCTAAATTTTGATTGATATATCGTCGCAATTCGTCCAGTTCGTCTGCGCATAACGGATATATCTTCTTTGTCAGGACTTTCTCCCCATCTTTTATGTTGATTTCCAGATCAACCCCCGGTCGGTGTGGTGGTAGTCCAGTTTTTTCTTCTTTTTCAAAGACGTCCATTAGGTAATGGTATTCCTTCGGAACTATTTCTTCTAGTTCCTTCTGTTCGTTGGCTTTCTTATTCTTGATAGCCAATTCTCTGCTGATGTTGACCGCTTCCAGTCTCATCTCGTTTTCGATCCAGCTTCTTTTGATTATCCCTGTGGCTTCTCCTTTCTGATAGAAGTGGCCGAATGCCTTAGCCGAGATTTCGCTTATCTCGATCCTTGGTTTTGTCATACTAGCTTTTTGGCTAGTATCTCTCTTGGTTTCCGTACTGCCGAATCCGTGCTCGCTTCACTCGGTTTCGTCCAGTGATGCTACTTCGTATAGCTCTCCGTCGTTGATTTTTACAATAATCAACTTTGCGATTCAAGCTCCTTTTCGTACCGTTTATTCGGTAGTTCCTTGGTTGACCATCACTACCTTTACTTCTCCTGTATAGTCGGCGTCTATAACTCCCGCATTGGTGCTGAGTCTGTGCTTGACTGCGAGACCACTACGTGGAGCTATGCGTCGATAGGTGTTGTGAGGTAGCCCAATGGCTATTCCTGTTCAGATCATTACCTGCCCCTGGGCTGGTAGGCTGATATCTTCGTTGGCGTACAGGTCGCTTCCTGCTGCCTTAACCGATCCCTTCGTAGGCATTCTCGCTTCTTTGGTCAATCGTTTGACCTTGACACGCTTGTCAATGCTGGCCTGAACACTAGAGAGTTTGGTGATCAAATTCTCTTCCAGGGCTTCCGCTTCCGGTACAGCATACGCAACAGGTGGACTGTTCAAACACCATGTTGTGCATTGTTCGCTGTTGAAAGTAATCTTCTTATCGTTCCAATCGATATTCGCATTATGTGTTCTTAACCATGGCATTCCCAAGATGACCTCATGGTTTTGCAAATTTGCCACTTGGAGAGTTGCTAATTCCCTATGGCTATTGATGTCCATAGGTACTTTCACAACATGGGTGACTCGCCCCATATTGCTTGGCTTCCCATCCGCTAGGTAAATTTTTCTCGGTTTCTGAGCTCGTGTTGTCGGGATCCCGTGCTTCTCGCATATCCCCTGGTCGATAAAGTCTTCTGTTGCTCCAGAGTCGATCATTGCGTTGATCGTAACTCTTTCCATTTTTCCGTGAAGTTTAACCTTCACCATAATGTCCTCGTTTTCTTTTTCGAGTATTTCCGTGTAGTTGAGTGCCGCGTAGTAATTTGCCAAAACGATGGGTTTTCGTTCGGCTCTGTCCCTCAGACCATCTCTTACTGGGGACTTTCTTCGTTTCCCGACTGCTCGGGCTCCCGTTCTACTTCCATTTCTCTTATCTTTGGTTTGACTGCCCAGGGTGCGCGTTTCTGAGGTTGTCTATTCCTTTGTTGACTAGTATAGTCCCGTTCGTCCCTTACGTTGTTGCAATGTTTTGCCCGGTGGTTTGGTTTTCCACATTTGAGACTTAGCTGTTCTCTGATTCTTCTTCTGAATTCGTTATTTGGCAAGCTCCAGTTAGGTTGTCTTCGAGTTGCGTCCAGCTCCATTGGATCTCCTCTTGGTTGTTGGTGGATGGCCTGAACGTACCATCCTGGTTTCTTGGTACTTCGATGGCTCGGTTCGATGTGTGTTTCTGTTGTATGCTATTGACGAAGTGGATACCATTTTCTTTTTTGATACCCCAGTTCGCGAGGTCTTCGACGTCGTCGGTTTCGTAGTTATCCTGTCTCCACGCGCCTTGTAGGGTGCGGTTAATTCCCTTGTGGAATATTCTTTGCATTAACTGATCGCCGTAATCAGCCTTGTCTGCTCTTAACCGGAATTCATTCCTGTAGTCGGTTATGTTTCGTCTCCCTTGAACCATGCCTTCGATCTTGGTTCTGGCTGCATTCTGTGCGTCGACGTCGGCAAACTGACTTCGGAGCGCGTCTGTAAATCGTCCCCAGGTGTAACGGCCCCACGGGGTGGTGCCGTATATTGGTAGGATAACGATACAGTCTCTCTACCAAAGCCTGGTATTTAACGAGACTAAGTACTGGAGGCTCAGACTAAGTTGTTGTAACAAACTTCTTACTATATGGCAACTACTAAGTAGTTCCTAATAGTAGGCGTTTGGTAAACCTAAGTCAATACTAAAGATTCTCGAAGCGAACTGAAGAAGTAACTGTTCAACCAAGTATATTGAAATTCTGTCTGTCGAAGTCTGCCTTCTCTAAATCCGGAGACTAGCAGGTCTTAAATACACTTGTCAGGCAAACCCGTGCCTTGCTTAACACTAATCATAAGGCTCCGAAAGTGGTAGCCTTGAAACTCCTTAAATATCAAACCTAAACATACTGAGTATCAAACGATACTCGAAACCAAACATAAAACATACAGAGTCTCAAACGATACTTGAAACCAAACATAATACATACTGAGTATCAAACGATACTCGAAACCAAACATAAAACATACTGAGTATCAAACGATACCTGAAACCAAACATAAAACATACTGAGTATCAAACGATACTCGAAACCAAACATAAAACATACTGAGTATCAAACGATACTCGAAACCAAACATAAAACATACTGAGTATCAAACGATTCTCGAAACCAAACATAAAACATAGGAACCCAAGTACCTGTACCAGTTACACCCCGAAAACAAAATAAAACCCTTATTTCAAAACATAAAAAACCCAAACATCATTCCTCACTATCGTAATCATTATCCAAATGCGGTTCCCAAAACCCTTTGTCAACCGAAGGTTCAATAACATGAGGTTCAAAACCATCCTTAATAGGAGAAAAACAAACCGTAATATACCCAGAAAAAATAATAGGAAATTCATCTCCTGGCCTGTTGTCAGTCCACCATGCCTGTACCATCTGCATTGAGTTCTCAAGTCCCTCGATAGGTTCCCACGAGTTCTCGCTTGCCGGATATCCAATCCATTTGACCAAAAATTGGTCTCGTCCATGCCTCTGCCTATGATCCAAAATCGTTTCCACTTCCCACTCCTGTTGTTCGTTGATGAGGACAGGTGCTGGTTTGGCATGGGTCCTGCCCGGAAATCGTTGGTTATCGTTAGGGTGGTAGGCTTTGATGACTGAACAGTGGAATACTCCTTTCTGCCGGCGGTACATTCTTGAATCCATACTGACTGTATAGTTCTGTGTATGTTCATCGAATTCCAGTACTGTAAAGGGTCCTCGCCATCGTGGTTGTAGTTTCCTGGACCTGCCAGATTCCGTCGCAAATTGTTCCCCAAACACCATGACCATTCCTCCTACTTCCACTAGTTTATGCTCTTTTCTCCTCTTAGCTGCTCCCCTTGCAGACCTCGCTCTTGCCAACCTCAATGCCTGGTAGGCCGCGTTTCTGATCTCCTGATGTCTGTTGTAGTAATCGTCAGACGCAGGGACCGCAGAAGGGTAGGTTCGATAGGTATCAAGTAGAGGGTAGTCCCGTCCATATACTGCTTTATATGGTGACATGTTAATAGTATCTGCATGTCCAGCGTTAGAATAAGCTGTTACTTCAGGGAGAGAGGAGAGCCAGTTTGTCTGGCGGTTGTTGATAACGTTTCTCAGGTCAGTTTTAAGTTCCTGATTTTTCGTTCCGCTTGCCCATTGGTTTGGTGGTGGCCGGGCGCAGCTATGATGTGTTCAACCCCAATGGTCTTGAGGGTCTGCTTCCAGAACTTGGAAGTAAATCGTGGGTCAGCATCACTGACAAGCGAGGTAGGTACTCCATGTGGCGTAAAAATATAGTGCCGGAGTAGTTCCATAGTGGTTACTGCTGTAGCGTTAACCGAGGTTGGGATTAGGCAGCTATATCCCACTGCTCTATCCACTACCACCAATACTCAGTCCTTTTCCTTTAGCCTAGTAAAAGGTCCCATGAAATCGACAGCGTAACTTGAGAATATCTCAGAGGGAAAAGGGAGGGTAAGTGCTTCCCCTTCCGGTAAGGTATTGCGTTCCTTATTTGCCTGGCAAAGCTCACATTGCCGGACAAAATCCCTAAAATCCTTTCTCATTTCTGGCCAGTAGATATATTCGGTAGCATATCGTAGGTTGCGGTCCGCACTGTGGTGTCCCTTGTTGTGTATTTCGCTGATTATTAGTTCCCTAAGTGTTTCTCCATTGACCCCATGTTCTCTTGGTATGTAGACGCAGTCCTCTCCTCCTCGAGTGGTGGCGTAGAGTAGTCCATTACGGATACGGTAGTGTTGCATCTTTCCTCCTCGGGATGTGTTGTTGGAATCCGAGGCCAATTGGTAGACTGGGTCGTTCCTGTATCCTTTGACCATCGGTTCCCGCCAGATGGATTCCATATCGTTCACAGCCTCTGTGATATCCCTCTCGTCTACCACCCTCTGCTATCTCGAGATCTGGTCCTCCTCTTCCTCAGGTATATCATTGTATACCTCATAGAGGTTTCGTTCGTGGTGGGGCAGCCTAGGCGGCTCAACGACAGGAGCAATGTTATAGCTTGCTAATGGCCCTCCATAGAGGGGCTTGGTAGTTGGTGATCTTCGGGCCTGATGCTCTGGGCAGTCAGGGCTTTCGCATGGGATGCCGGTGGTTGTGCAACCAAGGGCTTCATGTAATCGTTTCTGAATCTTCGATAGGTCCAGCCTGGGTCGAGGTGCGGTGATTTTGTCAGGTTCAGTATCCATGTCCTCATTCTTATCGATGGGGGGAGAAGTAGCTGGCGGGCTGCTGCGTGGGAAGCCACTATAAGTCTTGGTAGGTGGCTTCAATTCTTCGTTATCAGGGCATGCTGGTATATCGCAGAATGACCAGTGTATGGCTGAATGATCTATTTCTTCCTGGCTCCTGTTGCTGCCGATACTCCTATAATCATCCCAATCATTAATAGGAGGGTATTCTCGGTAGTCTTTGAATTCACATTCACTGCCACAGCTATCGTGGTCATGAATGTACTGAACCGGCAGGCTCTCATAACGAGACATGTTACTCAATAGGTAATCTGTGTAAAGGGCAATAGGTTGGTTATCGGAGGGTAGTAAAGGATTGGATTCTGATTCTTCTTGAGTAGGGTCTTTAGCGTAATGAGGATATTCGTTATCGTTCACATAGAGGCGTGATAAAGCGTCAGCTAAATAGTTCCATTTCCCTGGCCCGTATACTATTTCGGCATCATACTGGCCTATGAAACCTCTCCAACGCAGCTGCTTCTTGGTTGGAGTTTTACTCGTCTTTAGGTGCATTAGTGGTTGATGATCTGTGACGATCGTAAACCTGTTTCCTGCCAGGAGGTGGTGGAGTGCTCAGAGTGCGTCCACAATTGCTAATGCTTCCTTGTCCGTGGTCCCATAATTCATCTGGGCGTTGGAGAATTTTCTAATATGTAATGCTGCTGGTCTTGCAGTATCAGCTGTTTCCCCTTGTCCTACCCATGCTCCAACTCCAGTGTCTGATGCATCGGTTATTAGCCATATTGGTAATGCTGATTCATAGTGTAATGGTTTCATAACCTCGTTTTGTGCAACCATTCGCTTAACATTTTCCATGGCTTGGTCATGTGTTGTAGTCCACACGAATTCTTCTGTTCCAGTAAGCGCCGTAAGGTGTGCAGTTATTGTTGCTATGTGGGGCAGGAATTGGCTGATATAGTTAACTGTTCCGAGAAATTCCTGCACTGGCTTTTTATTCTGAGGTGTAGTCCATTCTTCAATTTTCGTTATCTTCTCCGGTGATGGCTTTAGACCTTCTTCGTCAATTATGTGTCCCAGCACATCCATGTTGATGCAGAAGAATTCTGATTTCTTCCTGCTTGCATAGAATTTTGCATCTCTGAGCTTATCGCAGACCTTGGATATGTGTATCAAGTGGTCTTCCTCTGTATCGGAAAATATGAGTCTATCGTCAATATACACCCATACGAACTTTCCCAAGTAGTCGGCGAAAAGGTCAGACATTATGCGCATGAATGTTCCTGGGGCATTCATATCTCCCTGCAGCATAACCTTGCTGACGAAACATCCAAAAGGTGACTTGAACCCGTTCTTATCCACGTCCTTTGGTTCCACTCTTGTCTGGAAATATGCATCGCTAAGGTCAATCTTGCTTCGATATCTAGCTCTTGCTAGCGAATTCAGGATCATCCTCTGGTTTGGAATCGTTTCATCATCCTTGATGGTTATATCATTCCTTGCATTGAGGTCAACCAGTGGCCTCATGCGTATCTTATCTTTCTTTTCTTGGGCAAACATAGGAGCTGCTCCGTGAACTGCTTTCCGTTCGATAATCCCGCTTTCTATCTTCTCTTCTATCCATTTTCCGAGGTCCGATACCCAGCGTTCTGGGATAGAGTAGGTTGGTAGACTCGTTTGTTCCGCTCCTGGTTTGAGTCTGATCTCATGGTTTATCTTTCTGAGTGGTGGTAATCCTTCCGGTATTACTTCCGAGAATACCTCAGGGTGTTGTTCCATGATAGTTTCAGTGCTGACTAGGGCCGCTCTTATGTTTCCGCTTGTAGGTGTGCAGTTAATCCTGACCTTTTGTTTAGGAAACACTATGGCTAATTTGCCACATTCGATCATAGCTTGGTGTTGCTTGAGCAATGGCATTCCGATAAGAGCGTCGTATTTTGCCTGGTTTCCAACAATCATTTTGTTGCCTTTAGCATTGAGCTTTCCGACTGAGAGGTCGACGATACATTCCCTATGGCTTTCTGATCGAGATCCTTTCATGGCCATATGTATCTTTGTAGGTTTTTCCATTTCTGTAAATGGGATACCATGGACAGTGACGAAGTTTGCGCTTATCAGGTTTGCTCCAATCGTTCCTGTATCAAACAGAACTCTCGCTTCCTTTCCGTTGATAAATATGGTGCCTTCTAGGGCATGTTGTGTTTTGATGGTTGCTGGTCGAGTTGCTTTGGCTGATGCATAGCTTTCGATTTCAAGAAGGTTGATAGAGACTTCGTCATATTCATCCTCTTGCACTGTTATATTGGATGAGGCTTCCTTTTTAACCTTTGTCTTTCCTTTGTCGCTCTTGCTTGGACAGTTGTTTGCTATATGTCCTTTGCCACCACAGTTGAAACAGGCACTTTTATCTTTCCGGTCCTTGTTTTTAGAGGGATTAGTTTGTTGGTTGGATCCTTTCTTTGGCTTCCGATCCTGTTTTTGATCCTTATGGCTGTGGTCTTTCTTTTCATGCTTGTCTCTTCCATATGCTCCAGTACTCCGGTTGATAGCATCTAACCGTTCTGCAGTGGCGATGATATCATGGATAGATTCATCCCCTTCATACCGAGATTCCACATCCTGTCGTAGCTTGGAGTGCATACATGTGAATAGCTGTTGGATAAACGCATAGTCACTAATGGTGTTTAGAGGTAGTCGTGATCTGTGCAGGAGCAGATCCGTGGCAACAGTTGCGATCTCTTGAACCTTGCCATTCTTGACTTGTCGGATATCGTGAAACTCTCTATAGGTATTGTCTTTCTGTTTTGATGATTGGAATCGTTCCCTTAGGTAGTTGATTAAGAGGTCCTTTGTGATATCTTCACCATATAGTTCTGCGGCCTGGAATGCTGCTTCTTGTGCTCGCCCTTCTGTATATAGGATCCAGTAATTCCCTGATCCTTCCACACTTTGTCTCACACCATGGAGGCGTAGGTAGAGTTGGACGGAGTTGTACCATCTGTGAAATGCTTCTGGTTTAAGGTCATCACCTTCACCGGTAAACTTCCTTGGAGTTGGTACTTTGATGCTTAGCTTCGCTGTTGTAGCTGGGTTAAGTGTGGGACTTGCTGGCCTATTGCTAGGACCTGCTCCTTCGGACATTCTGTCTGAATCGCTGCTGCTATCTGAATCGTCAGGGTCGTTCCCTGGTGCAGCTTGTGCTGGAGTAGCCTTTGTAGGTGATTGGGGATATCCGCCTGGTGTTGGTGTTCTTGCTTTTTCGAGTTCTTTTGATGACTCCGCTAGGACTTGCTGAGCTTCGTCCCTGGATAGCTGCCTAGCAGCTTCGTCAATCGTGAACTGTTCTTTTGAGGCTTTGATGAATCGTCCTTGGCTGTCTCTAGCCGGTCTCTTTCCTGCTCTTTTAGAGGCCTTGCCCCTACCTGGATCCTGAGACTGCGAAATCTTTATAACTTGTTGAAGTTAAAAAAATGTAACGGCCCCACGGGGTGGTGCCGTATATCGGTAGGATAACGATACAGTCTCTCTACCAAAGCGTGGTATTTAACGAGACTAAGTACCGGAGGCTTAGACTAAGTTGTTGTAACAAACTTCTTACTATATGGCAACTACTAAGTAGTTCCTAATAGTAGGCGTTTGGTAAACCTAAGTGAATACTAAAGATTCTCGAAGCGAACTGAAGAAGTAACTGTTCAACCAAGTATATTGAAACTCTGTCTGTCGAAGTCTGCCTTCTCTAAATCCGGAGAATAGCAGGTCTTAAATACACTTCTCAGGCAAACCCGTGCCTTGCTTAACACTAATCATAAGGCTCCGAAAGTGGTAGCCTTGAAACTCCTTAAATATCAAACCTAAACATACTGAGTATCAAACGATACTCGAAACCAAACATAAAACATACTGAGTATCAAACGATACTCGGAACCAAACATAAAACATACTCAGTATCAAACGATACTCGAAACCAAACATAAAACATACTCAGTATCAAATGATACTCGAAACCAAACATAAAACATAGTAACCCAGGTACCTGTGCCAGTTACACCAGGTGTCCCAATTTGCTGTTTTCCTCCCTTCCGCGTATGGGGTGATCCATTTTGCTGCTGCTCCCCTTAATAATGACTTTGCATATGTCACTTTTTCCGTGTCTATGGTGATACCCGTTGCCTCATAGTACAAGTTGCATTGTGCTATGAATGTCCGTAGTGTTTCCCGTTCTCCTTTGAATTCGGGTGGCGGTTTGACTTTCAGTCTTGAGGTTCCTCCATTGCCTTGTGCCAACTGGATGATTTGTCGTAGTTGTTCTTCCGTGAATCCTGCCAGTTGGATTGCCGTTGTAGGGCCACCTGCGGGGAGGTTACTCGGCCCGCTTTGTGTAGCTGGTGTTAGTGCCGACATCGTGTTTCTTCTTGTGGTGGTAGGTGATGTTGTTCCTTCAGATCCTTCCGGGGATCCTGGTTCCGGTAATACTGGGCTTCCGGCCCTTGATGTTCCAATTGATTGTTGAAGTGCTTCTCCTAAAGTATCTGTGTCGAATACTGCCTCTGCTAGTGGGTCTTCGTGTTGTTCCTACGTCTGGTCTGTTTGTTAGGTGCTGCGAAGGCACGCAACCAAATGTAACGATCCTTCCCTCCGGGCCATACTTGCAGCAGGTAACAACTTCCGAGGTTCTTGTACACTACTTTGATAGCCGAACACGCTTGCTCCTATCGTGTAGTCAAGAACTCGCTGAGAGACACTTCTCTTTATTCGCCAGGAATCGTGATAGTGAAGATAACTTTGAATTGATAGTATAAGAAGGTACTTAGATGGTTGCGTGAGGAACTAACTACTCGTCGGTTTTTTTTTTTTTTTTTTTTTTTTT